>OX104124.1:2787936-2937936 GCA_944474755.1 Limnoperna fortunei | reverse complement strand
GCTTTGATATAACAGATGTGAGAATTATATGTTTTCATGTGGGATAAAAAATGTAATCACATAGTTGTTGCGTTTCTGCGTAAGCTCCAATTCACTCTTCGGTACAGAGAACATAACTAGTTCACAGATGACAACGGCCTCTTAATTATTTGCGCATAGGGTAAACTATTAACCTTTTCTGCTCTCACTTACGAAGTTTTATTGAGTAATGAGAGACCCCTCAAAACGTGCGGAATAATTTCAGCTGTATCACATTACATTTTCGGGTGTCATGTCAGATAATTTTTTTTCAAATTTAGAATCTCCGAAGGCTACTGAATGTAACTCACAAACACCCATAAAATAGTCCAGACATGGGTTTTGCACAATCAGTTTGAAAAGGTAATACATTTAATAACTTATCTAAATAAGTTTGTTAATATATTTTATTATAAATCTGCTTTTTTAATACAGCTCAAAGAACTTACTTCTTTTTATATAGTCTATTTATACACTTTTGATAAATTGTATTTTAAAATTACTGTGTTTCTTCACGAAGATTATCCTCTGTGAGAGATATCTGTCAAATGGCGTCAACCAACGGTGGTTAACGTAAGATACCAAGAATTATTAGGAACCAATTATTAGTAACTAATTAAATAATGGTGTAAATAAAAATCTCATAGAAATAACGTAACTTCTGGCAGGGAATGGTTTAGTGCATAAAAAATGTTTTAATTTTAGGAAATTGAGTGTGTAAGGTTTTGTATAATATGTATTTTTTTCTTCTAACAACATTCGCTCTTACTTTTCAATCTGGTCAGTTGCGTCTTTTCTCTCTGGTCAGTTGCGTCTTTTCTCTCTGGTCAGCTGTGTCCTTCTTAAAGGTTCTAAATTTACAGACGAATTCAACATTTGAAATAAAGATTGTTTATTTTAGCAGCGCTGCTAAATTATTTGTTCACACCAAACAGTCATCCAACCCCTAAGGACATGTATTATTGGTACTATTTACATTCAATTTACCATAGCGAGCTTGAAGTTAAAGACACCACCAATACACTAAGGCCAGGCTCTTACTTAGACATACTTTTAGAAATAGACTCAGGAAAACTACAAACTAGACTCTACGACAAACGTGATGACTTCAACTTTCCAATTGTCAACTTCCCGTTCATCGACAGCAACATTCCAGCAGCTCCAGCGTATGGTGTGTACATTTCACAACTTATACGTTATTCTAGATCCTGCGATCGGTATTACGATTTTCTAGACCGATAACTGCTGTTGACTTATAAACTACTCAAACAAGGGTTTGTTGTACCTAGGTTGATGTTCTCTGTCCAGAAGTACTATTGTCGTCACCATGACTTAATAGATCGTTATGGGAAATCAGTGTCTCAAATACGATCTGACATTTTCGCTGAGTCATAGGTAGTGTTTCATATTCCTGGGTTTGACTTTTTCCTAGACATGACAATGAGTAACTCGACGGGTGTCTAATTAGAGGCAGGCACTGCTTACTTGTCCGGAGCACCTCTCGAGTGCACCCATGGTTTTTATTGGGTTCGGGTTACTCTCTTTCTGTGTTTTATGTTTTTGGGTTTTGTTTTGTGTTTGTCTATATCCGCATTTGTAACTGTCCCTTGGCTATTGGCTCTTGTTGTTCGGTAGGTTTTCTTTGTTATTTTCTTAAACAAATCCAGGCATATGAAGAAAAGCTTGTTCAACTTGGTACATAAAAATTCAAATGTATATTCTTGCAATATAAAAATGACGTAGGCTAAAATATTTGTGTTGTTGACGTTAAAAAATGTTTGTATTTTATAGCAGTACCAGACTGGCAGCAAAATTGGATAGCTGGCAACTTTTGTCAGTTAATTATGAGTCGACTGCGATATACAACCCCAAGGTTTGAGTTCCCCATCTGGGTTCTGAAATCATCAGATTTATATCATTTTGTTAGATATTAGCGTCACTTTCTGCAAGTTTTTCATCTATTTTGTTGCGTCTTTGTTTTATTGGTGGAAGAAGCTAGTGTACTCGGTAAACACCCGGACCTACGCCTGTGATGTACGAGTTATTTCCCTTTCGGCAGATGTTTTTTTTCAGCTATGTCATTGCGTCTTGTTTTTATTGGTGCAGGAAGCTGGAGTACCCGGTGAAAATACTATAAAACGTTTTTCATAAATTACCATGTATTAAAACATAAATTTTACAATCGGTACACAAAAGTACATAAATAAACAGACTGAAAATCATAGAAAAATATCTGTCAATGTTCATAATAACAAATGACAGAGTGAAGTACATACATTAAAACGTCCGTTATTGCTAATTAATAATAATAGCAGAAGACAGTACGCTGGTCAACAAAAAAGACCACATTATGATGACTTCTTCTTGCTTTTCTTTTTTTCTCTTATTTTTTCACACGCTAAAGCAATAGCGCCGGCAGCAAAGCATATAGCACACGCGATCTGGATCATCTCAACGTACCAGTCTGTCCAGCCCTGATCCTCTATAGTCATCAGTTCTATTTCAAATCGTGCTTCGGCATTCTCTGAAAAATAAATATGTCAGCTAATTAAAATGGAAAACAGTAACCTATAATGTAAGCCTTATAACATTCGCCAGAAATTTCCTCCGCCTAGAAATAGTGATTTAATTTGTTAAATCAAAGTGCTACTTTCTGCTTTGTGCTGATATAAGTTCTTTTTGGGGATTTGGCCAGCGATAGTCTAGAAAGACAAGAGGTCGATGGCAAGATATTTCTAGAAACATCCTCTTTCTGGATTTGACCTTTCCCTGGACATGAGTTGCTGGACATGTGTCTGATTGTTTTATTAGGTTCATGTAACTCACCCTGTTTTTTTTCCGTTCGTATAGTTTGTGTTTGTCTAACTGGTGAAGGTAATAACAAGTACCGAACACCAAGTAAACTGTCAAAAAAGACAATCTACTAATTAGTCCAAGAAACTGGCAAACTGCAAAACCAACAACTAAAAATATAGCAACTACAGCAATATCCCTTACTCGGTACAGTCATTTCAAAAGCAAAAGAAATGGCGGGTTAAACCAGGTTTTATGGCATGCCAAATCTCCCGCTTCCATTACTGTAGTATGTGAGTTGGTTTGTTGATAACAATAGATGGGTATCATATACCACTTGCCAGTAAAAGGTGTATCCAACAAGCATGCGCAACACATCACTGTGTGCTGAATCTAAATTTGTAATTGGGGCCTCGGTGGCCGAGTGGTCAAGGTAGTTCTTCTACTATTGGTCACGTGGTCTGTCAACACTGAGATTGCGTCCAGTGGGAAGACCTTATTGTTTTTGCTTGGATCATTATTTTTTTTCTTTTTTTTCCGCCAACTTCAAAACCAAACAGTTTAAATTACTAGTATATTTCTTCTAATTTTTCCTGTTGGAATATGTACGGAGTGCAAACGATCGTAACTACAGTAACTAAGGTGAAGTGCACAACCGTTATTTACTTCAGAGTGCCAGCACTAACAACTCTAAGGCAAAGCTACATTCAAGTAGACAGAATTGGCTTAATCTACACTGTAGACTTACCTGGTACCACTCCCGGAATACCTTTGGGTCCCCAGGCCAACTGCGGTGGTATCTTAATTGTCCTTTTCTCTCTGTAATTAATAAATGTGATTAATAAAATGCCTAAATATGTTCGAGACAAACAGTAGGCCGTTTTTTTTTTCAAAATTCACAAAGCATAATTTATATTTCTGTCTCACTTAAAAAATAAGCATAGTTACGGCTTTGAATGAATATAATTGGCAGACTATAAGGTAGGAAGGTCGCTTGAAAAAGTCATATGTCTAATTGTACAAAATAAAGGTAGCGATTTATTGAAAGCAGCTTATGATGAATACAAACAGTTACATCCAAAGAACATAAATAGTTGGTATTCTACAATAGTTTTTATCAGTAATAAACTAAATATTAATTTAGATACTTTCAAAAATTTTGGTAAAAACAAATTTAAAATAGAGATTAAACGTATTTTGACTAAATATTTTTTATCAATTTGGAAAAACATGAGCGAAACATGGGAAAACTCGGGAAAGCTAACAACCTATTTTCTTTTGAAAGATAGCTTTAGACCAGAAGCTTATCTAGACATGAAAGTTTTTAGAGATAGACAAATTCTAACAAGATTTAGAACAAGCGCTCACAGCTTAAGAATAGAGACCGGCTGATATGAACGTGTCCGGCTAACAACGGGAAAATATAAAATGCTCGAAAGGGAAGGCAGAATATGTCAATATTGCAATCTAAATCAGGTTGAAGATGAGTGTCACTTCTTAAATAGTTGTCCACGATATAAGAGAGAGAAGTTTTTTAAGAGCATATCAATATTATATAAAAACTTCTCAACACTTAATGAGAAAAATAAACTCGTTTGGTTACTAAACAACGGAAGACTTCTATGTTCTCAATAAACTAAGCATATTTTTACAAACATGCTTTGAGATTAGAAAGAATCGTAATACTAAGGATAAATAAAAACACTTACATATAGAAAAAAGGTTACACAAGTATGTACAATATATTTATAGACTATGTATGTTGTAACTAAAGATTAGGTTATAAGTCCTATTTTACTTTTAGTGTACTGTATTATTTATCAAACTATATATGCCATATTTTTGTAAAATATAATTATTGCATATTTGCATATGTTTTTAATAAATGTCTTAAATATTGAATTTTGTCACATATATCTGTGTAATATAATTGCTCGGACTTGACTCTCTTCTTCATGCCGTAGCATCGACCAAGGTCTCAATTTTGTCTTTTATTTTATTTTTATTGTATGTAAAAAAGAAATCATTTCAATCAATATGAGAGGTACGAAAGTGAAAGAGAGAAAATGTGTGTGAAAGTTACCTGATATTATACATTGTATGTATCAAATTTGATTATATATGCCCTAACGGGCCGATGATTGGTTTAATAAAATACTTTACTTTACTTACTTTACTCTACGCCTAAATAAAAACAGCTAAAAAATATGCACCATATTGCATTTCATGCCTTCGTTTATCAAAGAGTTTTGTTCGATGTAAAGATCGTAAATATCCGACTAAGCTGTTTTATTGCTTTTTTTTTCGTGATATACGTAACACAGTAAATTTAGGCTCCATAAGGAAGAAGAATAAATAGACCAAACCACTGTGGCCTAGGATAGGAAGTTAGGATCGCCGGCTTGTCAATATTTGGGATGTCAGTCCCAGCCGGACATCGGGCCAGGTGTGCTTAACTCTAACCTTAATTGACAATAAAAACTGGATTATTGTTTTTTTTTTTTATTCCGAGATAGCAGTGGCGTAAAAAGCATTCACGAATAGACATGTGGTATGTTTTGTGAACTAGGATTTAATGATTGTAGAATTGACCTGGTCAATGAGTCAGTCCTATGGACCAGTCAATGAGTCAGTTTCATGGACCAGTCAATGAGTCAGTTTCATGGACCAGTCTATGAGTCAGTCTCATGTACCATGTAGCTTAGTAGCCTAATTTGTCTCCACTGAACAATGAATTCCTTTTTAGGTCTGAGGTCGCATATCGCGTGAATCTGATGTTGCATATGGCCGATTTTCATTACTTTTTTTGGGGGGGGGGCGAACTCTTGCACTCACCCCCCCCCCCCCCTTGACAATAAAATAAAAATCCACGATATTGCAAACAGTCTTTAATACATAAGATTTTGCACAACTTTCTTTCATAAACCCATATATTCACGATTTGCAGGGAATCAATGGTTGATACACATATGACCCATGACATGACGCTCGTCCGTTAGGTCCCTGTGTACTGTCTACTGTTTGTACTCATGACTAAGCTGCCAATTTTTTAAAAGATACAAATTGTCATTTTTTCGGAATGTAAATATGATAAATATTGTAAACGTATAAAATATTATAAAGCGTACATACCCAACACACATTCCTATCACTCCAAGGTCCAACCCTAAAAAGATTACAATCTTATAGTAAATTTAACTGGAAATATTTTAAATGGTTCTTGAAGGATCACAGACTATAATTGGTATAATTTTTGTAATTTTGTTATTTTTGGCGCATTGCTTTTTCTTATATTTATAGTCACACTTTCATCAGTCCAGCACGAGGGATATACAGTGAACGCTAGGTTTTGTTTAGCAATTAAATACTAGTATATACACGACCAGTTATAATAAATTTCAAATAATGAAGCATTTAAATCGCCATTCACGATGTCATGTTTTGTTTCGGTCTCGTTTTGAAAACAATTTTTATAAACATTTGATTCGTTTTAAGAACATTGTTTTTAACAAATCTTACCAAGTATAACCATCTTTTTGCCTATTTTAAAATTAAGTAGTCCGGCCGGAACATTTTCTGTTTCCTTTGACGTTTCTTTATGTTCGTCATTTATGTATGCCTGAAAAACGTCACATCCGTTTAAATGCTGGTTTATAATTTTTGATTGGTGTTTTCCAACAGACATCTGCGGAAACCCACGTTTGGTCAAGCGAAAACGCGACCTGAGGTGGGTTTCCGACGATGGCCAACAGGCTGATAATAAGAAATGTCAATAGAAAATGTTCAATATGACATATTAAACGTAAATAATTTTGTATTTTAGTTCTGCAGTGCCACTTCTATAACTTTTTTTTGCTATAAGTACTCAAAAATATTGTATCAGTATTTAAACTTCAAGATTTTACAAACAACATCAGAGCATTTTGATTTTATATTTGCAATTGTTCAGTCTATGTATTATCTATCTTAAACAGCTTATTTAATTTATAAAACAAAGGTGTAATATATACATGAAAACGGATCCTACGAGATATAACAATTGTCCGTCACCCTATGGCAAGCCGTTATCTCAAAAATTATTCTTAACAACTTTTGTAAATTGTACAATCAAAATTTAAAAACAAAAATATCGAAACCACAGTGAAATTTTTAATACAATTGTGTAATATTTAATTCTAACTGAAAATATTTCTGAAAAAAAAGTGTTGCTTAAATATAGTTTTGAGGAGAATGCCTTGCCATTCCGCCATTTTAAATAAAGGCAACGTACGTCGTATGCTGACGTAATGCCTGGATATAAATTGACACTAAAGAGAAAGGAGCATACGTCATATTCAAGGGAAATCGTGTCGCCTTTCTTCGTGACCTTCGTGCACTCTTCCGGCTTAAACTGTAAAGTAAAAAAATATTTTGTATTAATAAAATAAATATAAACAAAGCAATTAAAAGAACCTTAGAATGTTTTTCCCAGGTTTGAAGGCTTACAACTTTAGAAACTAAATTGATATAATTGTTTCAGAGAGGACTATTTCAACAATATTCAGGAGGAACACATGGTATTACAGATAAATCAGTACGTAAATGTGACAATTAATGCGCACACATTTTGACAGCCACCAGACAAGTATGGAGTATTGGGTTGGACATAGAATTTAGTTTTTTAGTGACACAATTTTTCGAAAACTACAAAAGGGGTCTTTTTTAACATTAGCGTGACTCCCTCCAAACACGTTACCCACAGACAGGCTTCCTGTATTTTAACATTAGCGTGACTCCCTCCAAACACGTTTCCCACAAACAGGCTTTCTGCATTTTAACATGACACACCTCTTGGCCAAGACGAGAGTGCCCCATAAGTCACCTGGCTAAAAAAGGGGTCTTTATTTTACAAGGGGGTGACACTCTCCTAAGACGTCACCCACAATTGTCCATGGACAGAATTTCTTTTAATTTAACGTGATAAACCCCTTGACCTAGACGAGAGTACCCCATATTTCACATGGCTACAAATAAAGGTATTTATTTTAAAAGGAGCGTGAACTATCTAAACACTTTACCCTAAATTATCTACGGACGTGGACATGATTTCTTGCCCATACATCACCTGGGTATACCTTGATCAGGTCTGTGGGACGAGCCTAGGAACTATTTATAGTAACCAGTGTCCGAATAAATGTCATTTGTTTACCAAACGCATTACAACAAAACCACTGTACATGGATTGTTATTGTAATGACCGTGTGTAGTTAAATATTGACAATGTTCCAAACATTTAAGAAAGCCTACTAAATCTGGAGTTTAAGACAGTGATTGCACATATTATATTTGTTAACGAGTAATACAATTAAATTACTCATAGCAACACCTATAGGTTAATTTATATGTTTTGGTTTTCTTTTTTGTTTTTTTTTTCTTCCGAAGGCCGGTTTAACTTATGTCAAACTGGTTTGGATGTCGTTACTTGTTTAATTTGAATAAAGTCTAAATAACAAATGATAATTTATTAAAATCTTCTTTAATAAGTTCTTTTCCAACAATGCAAACTTATACGTGATTGACCCGAAGCCGTTTTCCATTTATTAACGAAAACATGTACAAAAAACATGTTAGCCCGAGGTTAAAACTAACTTCCGTTATCTGTTTTCTTAGCGTCAATAACTGTGAAATAAACAACAATATGGAAAATTACGAGAAACATACATTTTTCCTCATATAATAAGACCCCATTAAATCAACAATTCCCATATTTTTTAAAACACTAAAAAATAAAATTTAAACGTGGTATATCAAATCTTCGCTAGCCACATGTTACGATCAGGTTCCCCTCTCTCTTGGCTGTTTTGGGTCAAACCTATTTAAAAAATCGTGTTTGGACATGTTTTGAAATAAACATCAATGCAACGGAAATTGACACCATAAAAATTTTGTGTTGTGGTGCTAAATCAAAAGGTTTCAGTATTATAATAAAGGGCAGCACTCATTAAAAATAGAACAGCCTGCATGCATAATTTTCAACTATTAGCAATATTATACTCTATAGAGATAGCTGAACCCATGTTTTGACTTAAACAATTTCACATCGTATACCTACTTCAAAATATAGTCCACGGAAACCATTCACGTACCTCAAAATCCGGTCCCCGCACACAATACACCCACCTCTAAATTAAGGTTCCGGACACCATACACCCCCGTGGCCACCTCAAAATTCAGTCCCCGCACACCATACACCCACCACAAAATTCAGTCCCCGCACATCATACACCCACCTTACCACATTAAAAATACAATCCCCATACACCATACACCCGCCTCATAATCCAGTATCCGCACATCATATACCCACTTCAAATCCAGTCCTCGCACACCATACTTCCACCCCAAAAATCTAGTCCTCGCACACCATACACCCACCTCAAAATCCAGTCCCCGCACATCATACACCCACCTCAAAATCTAATCCCCGCACACCATACACCCACCTCAAATCCAGTCCCAAAGCACCATACACCCACCCCAAATCAAGTCCCCGTTAAGAATACACCCACCTTAAAATCCTATCCTCGAATAAATGACGCCCATCTCAAAATTCTATCCCACTTAAACGATTTACTAATTAAAAAAAATTGCACTAACCGTTGTTTTTATGTCTAGTTCTGACTTTATAAGAATTTTGCCATCCGCCGGCCCTGTATGTCCATCCAAAATTGTCTGTTGGCCGAACATTTTTTGAAATTGTCCATTTATTGTAGTTAAAGATAAACAAAATGTTATTAAAGCTAACGAAAAACGTACAATATTCATTGTACAGTAATTAAAGCGCAATACTCCGGAAAATTAAAACCGTAATTGTATTCCTATTTTTATATACCGTAGATTTTCCGGGTAGACATGTAATTTCAACAGATATCAATCACAAATTCATTCAGTCGTATCAACGCTAGAATCTTTTCGCTTCCGTGTTATGAAATAGACATGGTATATCTTTGGAAAAAGATAGAAATAATTGTATCAGTTGAAATTATTTCTTATTTGTGAAATTTTGCTACGATTTTATGATGACATTAAAAAAATATCTTATATGTATTTGTGGTCCGTTATAACCATAAGATAAAAATACTACTTAAGCAACCCACATTTTCAAAAAAATGATTCGTATGCCAACACAGTCTAACTAAATAAATAACAAACTTTTGTCAAAAAATTTCTAAGTTAGGCGCGGATCCAAGGACAACCAATTTTAAAACCAATAGAATATGCTTTCGATTTGGGAGAGAGAGAAGTGTTGTATGTCTGTTTGTTTTGATGCTTTCCTCTGTATACGCCGTGGGGCCTCGGTGGCCGAGTGGTCAAGGTAGTTCATCTACTATTGATCACGTGGTCTGTCAACACTGAGATTGCGGGTTCGATTCTCACTGCAGGCAGGGTGTACTCGACTCCAATCTTAATTGACAAGGATTGCCAGTTTTCCTACCGCAGGTCGGGGGTTTTCTCCGGGTACTCCGGCTTCCTCCCCAAATAAAAACTGGACGCCATGATATAGCTGAAAAATTGCTGAAAGTGTCGTTAAACACCATCAAACAAACAAAACAAACAAACTGTATACGCCGTTTTCAAGATAGGTAGTTAGTTGTATCTTATCACGTGATTTATGTGTTCACGTGATTTTATTTAGGGTATTTTCCTTAACGCACCGTCATTTAACGTCGTATGAACGACATGAAACGGAATAAAACTGAAGCCCTTTCCATAAATTTATGTTTATTGTGGTCTTTGCACCCGGCACAACACATCACAGGTTTCGTTTTTGCATCGTCATTCTTACGCCGTCCCATTTCGTAACAAATGTTGCCGTTTTAAACTAAAAGTGCCCTAAATGTTTTATGACCTCACGTGATCGCCACTGCAATTTTCACCTCCTTTAACGAGAGTGATTATATCTTGAAAACGACGTATTGTTTAGCCATTGTTTCGTCTGTATGATCACTTAAGGTTTCCTTAATAATCGTCTTTTTACACGACATTGTTTATACAGCTATAAATAAATAATATTAGCACGAGCTATAAAATAATTCAGATTCCGATTTAAAATACATCATATACATTTCATCCTTTCTGTCCTGAGGTAACAAACAACACAAATTTGTAAACATTAATGATATGGTCAGGGTGTGAAATCGACACGATTTTTCGAATTGATAAAAACCATGATCTCGTCCCGATAACCAATGTATTCCTATTGGCAAGATACATGCGACACGATTTTCGAAAAAGCGTGAACAAAGCCATCGCACGATAAAAATTGTTTACATCAAAACACATATCAATAAACAACAATTTCTGTAAAAATTATTCAATTATGCAAATTGTATTCAAAATTGAAGACATAACTTTTTTTTCAAACGGTGTACCATTTAGTAATCGTGCATAGAAAACACGTTTATTTTTAAGGCCACACATTTATCTTAGACCCGTTTGGGCCTCCCAATCAATATTAAATATTCATAATCTAAAATTGCTATGACATTCCAGGTATATAAGGCTCCTTATTTTCAAGAATAATTATATACGAAACGATTGTTTCTCAAAATGACGAAACTACTCTTTCTTGTGACAGTTCTCGTATCCTGTAACAGTAAGTTTATTATTATTTTTTTTTTTAATCGTCATTATATTTTTGTGTAAATTATTACATAATTACGCTATGAGATGAATTATTTTTGTAATCTTTTTGACTGTTAGTATAATTGTTCACTTCAGTTTACGGTATTCGGTGATAATTACTATTAGTTAAACGATATTTTAATAAAGCTAAGTTTTCCATGTTTTCTACTTCATTTCGCCTTAATCATTTGATTTTTTTGTTATTATAATCTTAGATTTAATGAAACCTGGTGAAAAGTTCCGAGACAATTATGACCTAAGTTTTTGGTTGAAATGACCAACACTCATTCATTCATTCATTCATTCATTCATTCATTCATTCATTCATCAATCCACCAGTCAATCAATCAATCAATCAATCAATCAATCAATCACCAGTTAAAAATCAATTAATCTTGCAGTTATACAAGGATTGAGAGAATCAGATGAACTCCTCCAGGCGCTGAAGAAATTCCGAGGTGATGAGGAAAGAAGAACGATACCATCTGATCTCTCAGATAATGAACAAGATTCAAGGTAAAAAATATTTCATTCATTTAATACATTTATGTAGAAGCTTTAAAGAGCAATAAAGTCAAATTTAATTTAATTAATAATTCTTTAATGCATGTTAATTGAAATATATAGCAGACAAATCTAAAATTATTGGTTCTGAAGCAGGTTTGTGCTTAATACAGGTGATCGGTTGAGCAGGCGTGATTTTATATAGTTAATTATAAATTACTGTATGCCGTTGTCAAATTTTAGTCATATCTTTGATGTGGGCGACATCTGGTAACACGAGAAACATTTCCGGTCACATTGAAATAACGTGTGTGCAAAATAACGGTTGCTATTTTGCATAAAGGATGTTTTATAATTATAAATAAGAAGAAACTGCCATTACAAATAGTTTTACGGATATTGAGTCGCAATAGTTTTATGGCATTAGGTCGATTGTTGATTTCATCCGTGATGTCATCCTAAAAACACAAAAAAAATTGTTACTTGCTCGACTGCTGCTTAGCAAGCAGTATTTAAGCTAGATAGTTCCGCTTGTTGTTGAAGTTATATGTCCGAGATTGCTCATGGTCATCTATAGCATATAGTTTATGTTATTGTCTTTATGTAGGTAATACATGTACTTCCCTGGGTGTCGGCTTTAAACATGACCATTGCAATTACCGAATACTGTCATGTATTATCCGAACCTTTTTGTAGTTATGTATACGTCGTGAATGTCGCTTTGCTTTGATGTGTTTATTTTTTTATTTGGATAATTGCATATGCAGTAATACAATTATATATTTTTTAATGTGATCTAGATTTACTGAGCGATTTCTTGAGGCTATATTGAAGAAGTCGTGCAAAGAGGACAAAGAACACTGCAGATTCAACTTTGAGTGCTGCGAAGGAGGAAGTGCCTGTATTGATGACAGAAACTGGGATGCACAGATTCCTTGTAGTCTGTATTCTCGTAGTTGCTTCTGTGGAAAAACATGGGTTCGCTAACAATATGCTTCTAGAACGACATGGGTTCGCTAACAATATGCTTCTAGAACGACATATTACCTTTTTAAACATTGGTTGGATACATTTTTGGATACACGTGTATTTGTGCTGGAACTGAATGTTTTATAAAATCTGGCAGTCGATGGTTAGTAACAAACCAAGTGTCGTCGTAAGAGCAGAAATCTTTTTCTTGTTTTGCTGTCTGTTTTGAAACATTGTGCTGTAATAAAGACTATTTTATTATGACATGTAGAGTATATGTAGAATTAGTAGCTGGTAAAATATTTGTTTGTTTTGTTTGTTTACATAGTGTTTAACGCCACTTTCAACATTTTTCCCACTTGCCACCTTGTCAACTAAGATCGGAACCGAGTACGCAATGTCCGCATTGAGACTCGAACCCGCAACCTCAGTGTTGACAGACCACGTGATCAATAGTTGATTAACTACAGAGGTCAACGAGGCTCCCGAGCTTGTATTACAAAAAACCATATGTATAATATTGGTGTCCTCGGTGGCTGAATGATTAAGGTAGTAAATTACATCTATTAAATTAATTTTTTATACCCCGCCACACGAAGTGGCGAGATCTTATGTTATCCCCTCCGTTTCGTTAGGTGTCCGTCCGTCCGTCCGTCCCCCGAAGGTTTCCAGATGATAACTTGGAAACGCGTCAAGGGATTTGAATGATATTTTGCACAGCTATTTAGAACAATAAAATAAAGGTCAAGTTCAATTTTCAGGATGATCCGAAAAATATTAATTATAGTTTTGCCACTTTAAAAATTTTACAATGCTGAAATTTACTGGTCTAAGAAAGATAACTCATTTCTCTCTCTCATATATAATATAGTTCCAAACGGGGTCAACGGACCGTCGGTCTGTCGGCTTGATTACCTGTTGCATAACCAACTATTAAAGTTTTTTTACTCCATGACTGAATGAAAATTTTATTTCCAGTCCAAATGTTAAATGATTTTTATATATGGTGTTTACAGCATTGTTGCTCAGAAACTGAATTTATTTTATTAGTTTTGTTATATAATCATAGCGTGCGGATCGCAATAACAAACTTTTAAATATATATTTATTTATAACTTTAATGACAAATATGGTGGCGTGGTATCATTTAATGTCCCATTAGATGCCCTATTTTTGTTTGTTTGAATGAAATTAAATTCCACTGTCAGCAATTTGCCAGCAATGTTATGAAGTCAAGTAAATGAATGCAGGAGTACTTTTTTGTTGACAGGCACGTGATCGATAGTACCTTTAACTACCTTTAACACTCGGCTACCGAAGTCCTTACTAAATTTATCATCGGCGTGTCGCAGGTTCGAATCTCGATGCAGGCATGGTATGCTTGACTCAAATAAATTGCTGTAAGTGGCTTTAAACACCATTTAAACACAACGAGCATCGGGTTGTGTAATACAATGGTTGTAACTTAACGTGTGACTCCAGTCTTCAGTGACAAAGATTGTTATTTGGCTCCCAAAGGTCGTGGTTGTGGGTCCTTACATATAAATAGTGTACATCCGAAAAAAGTCATTGTTAAAATTCCAACAAACAAACAATGTAATAATATATTGCTCGGCTAGCATGCAAATGGGAAATTATGAATATTTGAAGATAGACAAACGAAGAATGAGGCGATGTTTACCGCAAAATAGAGCTATATATAATATTAGCTACATCACAGAACAAAAATTATCTGCAGTTGGTGGGGTGGGAGGGGGTTTCTTACATTTGCTAAAGCATTAGTAACGGTATAAAAAATGCTACAGTTTGCTGATTTTCGAAGAAATAAATATGCCTGCGGTATGAGGTCAGAAATGCTACCAAGATAACTGTAATTGATTCCATGAGCTTCTAAGGCCCTGATCCCTCTCCGAATTACTGCGTTCTCCTAGCATAAAATCCCGGATCTGCCCTAGTTATGTATATGGTGGTGGTGAGACTGAGCAAATCATGTCGACCTACGGTAATTGTATTAAATAAACAGGCTTTTACAGAACCACAACCTGCAATCGTACATCATACCTTCTAGAAGAACCCTCATATCATAAGGCCATCGATGAACACATACTTAGACATATTTCAGGCGGAGAAAAGACAAATTTTAGCAGAAAATGTCTAAATATATTATCTAAAATGGGACAAGCATATTGATAACATGACAGGCAAAAGCAAATCAATCTTTAGGCTTTATCCGAAGAAATCTTAAAATCTCATCTGAAAAAGTTAAATCCCATGCATACAAAGCTCTTGTCCGACCAAAATTAGAATATTGTTCAACAATTTGGGATCCATATCAAAAACAACAAATCTACCAGATCGAAAAAGTCCAACGAAGAGCAGCCCGCTTTACATGTAATAGATACCACAATATAAGTTCAGTCACTGATATGTACATAGATTTAAATTGTCACCCCCTCAAAGTCCGACGTATTAAATACAGATTGGTTTTCTTTTATAAAATTGTACATCAACTAGTGGCAGTACCAACATCAACTAGTGGCAGTACCAACATCAACTAGTGGCAGTACCAACATCAACTAGTGGCAGTCAACATCAACTAGTGGCAGTACCAACATCAACTAGTGGCAGTACCAACATCAACTAGTGGCAGTACCAACATCAAACATACTTATACCATCACACAGTAGAACATGACACAGCAACCCCTATACAAACATATCCAGACATCAAACATGCTTATTCCATCAGACAGTAGAACATGACACAGCAACCCCTATACAAACATATCCAGACATCAAACATGCTTATTCCATCAGACAGTAGAACATGACACAGCAACCCCTATACAAACATATCCAGACATCAAACATGCTTATTCCATCAGACAGTAGAACATGACACAGCAACCCCTATACAAACATATCCAGACATCAAACATGCTTATTCCATCAGACAGTAGAACATGACACAGCAACCCCTATACAAACATATCCAGACATCAAACATGCTTATTCCATCAGACAGTAGAACATGACACAGCAACCCCTATACAAACATATCCAGACATCAAACATGCTTATTCCATCAGACAGTAGAACATGACACAGCAACCCCCATTCCTACAAACATATCCAGACATCAAAAGACTGTTATAAATATGCATTTTTCCCACTTACAATTACACAATGGAACAAAATGCCACAAAACTTTACTTCAGCAACTACAGTTGAGGAATTTAAGAGCCTGGTCACTGAACCAGCTCTTATTCAAATTTTCAATCCATAATCCAAAAGCTATCAATTTTATATTGTTTTAAATTGTATAAAGTACATCACTTCATTCATATCACCTTAATTTTATTGCATGTAATTTGGCAGTCATGTAAATATCCATAAATCATATTTTGTGTACAATGGGTACAATGGGTACAATGTGTACAATGGGTACAATGTGTACAATGTGTACAATGGGTACAATGTGTACAATGTGTACAATGGGTACAATGTGTACAATGTGTACAATGGGTACAATGGGTACAATGGGTACAATGTGTACAATGGGTACAATGGGTACAATGTGTACAATGGGTACAATGTGTACAATGGGTACAATGGGTACAATGGGTACAATGTGTACAATGGATACAATGTGTACAATGTGTACAATGTGTACAATGCGTACAATGGGTACAATGTGTACAATGGATACAATGTGTACAATGGGTACAATGTGTACAATGGGTACAATGTGTACAATGTGTACAATGGGTACAATGTGTACAATGGGTACAATGGGTACAATGTGTACAATGGGTACAATGTGTACAATGTGTGCAATGGGTACAATGGGTACAATGTGTACAATGGGTACAATGGGTACAATGTGTACAATGTGTACAATGGGTACAATGTGTACAATGGGTACAATGGGTACAATGGGTACAATGGGTACAATGTGTACAATGTGTACAATGGGTACAATGTGTACAATGTGTACAATGGGTACAATGTGTACAATGGGTACAATGTGTACAATGTGTACAATGTGTACAATGGGTACAATGGGTACAATGTGTACAATGTGTACAATGGGTACAATGGGTACAATGTGTACAATGGGTACAATGTATACAATGTGTGCAATGGGTACAATGGGTACAATGTGTACAATGGATACAATGTGTACAATGGGTACAACGGGTACAATGGGTAGAATGGGTACAATGTGTACAATGGATACAATGTGTACAATGTGTACAATGTGTACAATGGGTACAATGGGTACAATGTGTACAATGCTTACAATGTGTACAATGGGTACAATGGGTACAATGTGTACAATGGGTACAATGTGTACAATGTGTACAATGTGTACAATGGGTACAATGTGTACAATGGGTACAATGTGTACAATGGGTACAATGGGTACAATGTGTACAATGTGTACAATGTGTACAATGGGTACAATGGGTACAATGTGTACAATGTGTACAATGGGTACAATGTGTACAATGTGTCCAATGGGTACAATGTGTACAATGGGTACAATGGGTACAATGTGTACAATGGGTACAATGGGTACAATGTGTACAATGTGTACAATGGGTACAATGTGTACAATGGGTACAATGGGTACAATGTGTACAATGGGTACAATGTGTACAATGGGTACAATGTGTACAATGTACAATGGGTACAATGGGTACGATGTGTACAATGTATACAATGTGTACGTACCCATTGTACCCATTGTACACATTGTACCCATTGTACCCATTGTACACATTGTACCCATTGTACCCATTGTACCCATTGTACACATTGTACCCATTGTACCCATTGTACACATTGTACCCATTGTACACATTGTACACATTGTACACATTGTACACATTGTACCAATTGTACACATTGTACACATTGTACACATTGTACACATTGTACCCATTGTACCCATTGTACCCATTGTACACATTGTACCCATTGTACCCATTGTACACATTGTACCCATTGTACACATTGTATCCATTGTACCCATTCTACACATTGTACCCATTGTACACATTGTACCCATTGTACACATTGTACACAATGTACCCATTGTACCCATTGTACCCATTGTACACATTGTACCCATTGTACACATTGTACACATTGCACCCATTGTACACATTGTACCCATTGTACACATTGTACACATTGTACACATTGTACCCATTGTACACATTGTACCCATTGTACCCATTGTACACATTGTACCCATTGTACCCATTGTACCCATTGTACACATTGTACCCATTGTACCCATTGTACACATTGTACCCATTGTACACATTGTACACATTGTACACATTGTACACATTGTACCAATTGTACACATTGTACACATTGTACACATTGTACACATTGTACACATTGTACACATTGTACCCATTGTACCCATTGTACCCATTGTACACATTGTACCCATTGTACCCATTGTACACATTGTACCCATTGTACACATTGTATCCATTGTACCCATTCTACACATTGTACCCATTGTACACATTGTACCCATTGTACACATTGTACACAATGTACCCATTGTACCCATTGTACCCATTGTACACATTGTACCCATTGTACACATTGTACACATTGCACCCATTGTACACATTGTACCCATTGTACACATTGTACACATTGTACACATTGTACCCATTGTACACATTGTACCCATTGTACACATTGTACACATTGTACCCATTGTACCCATTGTACCCATTGTACACATTGTACACATTGTACCCATTGTACCCAATGTACCCATTGTACACATTGTACCCATTGTACCCATTGTACCCATTGTACACATTGTACCCATTGTACACATTGTACCCATTGTACCCATTGTTCACATTGTACCCATTGTACCCATTGTACACATTGTATCCATTGTACACATTGTACACATTGTACACATTGTACTCATTGTACCCATTGTACACATTGTACCCATTGTACCCATTGTACCCATTGTACACATTGTATCCATTGTATCCATTGTACTCATTGTACCCATTGTACACATTGTACCCATTGTACCCATTGTACCCATTGTACAAATTGTACCCATTGTACCCATTGTACCCATTGTACACATTGTATCCATTGTGCACATTGTACCCATTGTACCCATTGTACCCATTGTACACGTTGTACCCATTGTACACATTGTACACATTGTACACATTGTACCTATTGTACACATTGTACACATTGTATCCATTGTATCCATTGTACACATTGTACACATTGTATCCATTGTATCCATTGTACACATTGTACCTATTGTACACATTGTACACAATGTACCCATTGTACCCATTGTACCCATTGTACAAATTGTACCCATTGTACCCATTGTACACAATGTACCCATTGTAAACAATGTACCCATTGTACACATTGTGCACATTGTACCCATTGTGCACATTGTACACAATGTACCCATTGTACACATTGTACCCATTGTACACATTGTGCAAATTGTACCCATTGTGCACATTGTACCCATTGTACACATTGTACACATTGTACACATTGTACCCATTGTACCCATTGTACACATTGTACCCATTGTACCCATTGTACCCATTGTACACATTGTACCCATTGTACACATTGTACCCATTGTACACATTGCATCCATTGTACACATTGTACCCATTGTACACATTGTAGACATTAACCCATTGTACCCATTGTACCCATTGTACCCATTGTACACATTGTACCCATTGTACCCATTGTACACATTGTACCCATTGTACACATTGTATCCATTGTACCCATTCTACACATTGTACCCATTGTACACATTGTACACATTGTACACATTGTACACATTGTACCCATTGTACCCATTGTACCCATTGTACACATTGTACCCATTGTACCCATTGTACACATTGTACCCATTGTACACATTGTATCCATTGTACCCATTCTACACATTGTACCCATTGTACACATTGTACCCATTGTACACATTGTACACAATGTACCCATTGTACCCATTGTACCCATTGTACACATTGTACCCATTGTACACATTGTACACATTGCACCCATTGTACACATTGTACCCATTGTACACATTGTACACATTGTACACATTGTACCCATTGTACACATTGTACCCATTGTACACATTGTACACATTGTACCCATTGTACCCATTGTACCCATTGTACACATTGTACACATTGTACCCATTGTACCCAATGTACCCATTGTACACATTGTACCCATTGTACCCATTGTACCCATTGTACACATTGTACCCATTGTACACATTGTACCCATTGTACCCATTGTTCACATTGTACCCATTGTACCCATTGTACACATTGTATCCATTGTACACATTGTACACATTGTACACATTGTACTCATTGTACCCATTGTACACATTGTACCCATTGTACCCATTGTACCCATTGTACACATTGTATCCATTGTACTCATTGTACCCATTGTACACATTGTACCCATTGTACCCATTGTACCCATTGTACAAATTGTACCCATTGTACCCATTGTACCCATTGTACACATTGTATCCATTGTGCACATTGTACCCATTGTACCCATTGTACCCATTGTACACGTTGTACCCATTGTACACATTGTACACATTGTACACATTGTACCTATTGTACACATTGTACACATTGTATCCATTGTATCCATTGTATCCATTGTACACATTGTACACATTGTATCCATTGTATCCATTGTACACATTGTACCTATTGTACACATTGTACACAATGTACCCATTGTACCCATTGTACCCATTGTACAAATTGTACCCATTGTACCCATTGTACACAATGTACCCATTGTAAACAATGTACCCATTGTACACATTGTGCACATTGTACCCATTGTGCACATTGTACACAATGTACCCATTGTACACATTGTACCCATTGTACACATTGTGCAAATTGTACCCATTGTGCACATTGTACCCATTGTACACATTGTACACATTGTACACATTGTACCCATTGTACCCATTGTACACATTGTACCCATTGTACCCATTGTACACATTGTACACATTGTACCCATTGTACACATTGTACCCATTGTACACATTGCATCCATTGTACACATTGTACCCATTGTACACATTGTAGACATTAACCCATTGTACCCATTGTACCCATTGTACCCATTGTACACATTGTACCCATTGTACACATTGTAGACATTATGCACATTGTACCCATTGTACCCATTGTACCCATTGTACACATTGTACCCATTGTACACATTGTACCCATTGTACACATTGTAGACATTGTACCCATTGTACCCATTGTACCCATTGTACCCATTGTACACATTGTACCCATTGTACACATTGTACACATTGTACACATTGTACCCATTGTACCCATTGTACACATTGTACCCATTGTACCCATTGTACCCATTGTACCCATTGTACACATTGTACCCATTGTACCCATTGTACCTATTGTACCCATTGTACACATTGTACACATTGTACCCATTGTACACATTGTACCCATTGTACACATTGTACCCATTGTACACATTGTACACATTGTACACATTGTACACATTGTACACATTGTACCTGTTGTACCCATTGTACACATTGTACACATTGTACCCATTGTACCCATTGTACCCATTGTACACATTGTACCCATTGTACACATTGTACACATTGTACACATTGTTCCCATTGTACCCATTGTACACATTGTACCCATTGTACACATTGTACACATTGTACACATTGTACCATTGTACCCATTGTACCCATTGTATCCATTGTGCACATTGTACCCATTGTACACATTGTACCCATTGTACACATTGTACACATTGTACCCATTGTACCCATTGTACACATTGTACCCATTGTACACATTGTACCCATTGTACACATTGTACACATTGTACCCATTGTACACATTGTACCCATTGTAGCCATTGTACCCATTGTACGCATTGTACACATTGTACCCATTGTACCTATTGTACCCATTGTACACATTGTACACATTGTACCCATTGTACACATTGTACCCATTGTACACATTGTACCCATTGTACACATTGTACACATTGTACCCATTGTACCCATTGTACCCATTGTACACATTGTACCCATTGTACCCATTGTACACATTGTATACATTGTACCCATTGTACCCATTGTACACATTGTACACATTGTACCCATTGTACCCATTGTACACATTGTACCCATTGTACACATTGTACACATTGTACACATTGTACACAATGTACCCATTGTACACATTGTACCCATTGTACCCATTGTACACATTGTACCCATTCTACACATTGTAGCCATTGTACGCATTGTACACATTGAATACATTGTACACATTTGACCCATTCTACACATTGTACACATTTTACCCATTGTACACATTGTACACATTGTACCCATTGTACACATTGTACCCATTGTACACATTGTACCCATTGTGCACATTGTACCCATTGTACACATTGTACCCATTCTACACATTGTACAAATTGTACCCTTTGTACACATTGTACACATTGAATACATTGTACACATTGAATACATTGTACACATTTTACCCATTCTACACATTGTACACATTTTACCCATTGTACACATTATTTCCATTGTACACATTGTACCCATTGTACACATTGTACCCATTCTACACATTGTACCCATTCTACACATTGTACACATTGTACCCATTGTACACATTGTACACATTGTACACATTGAATACATTGTACACATTGAATACATTGTACACATTGTACACATTAAATACATTGTACCCATTGTACACATTGAATACATTGTACCCATTATACACATTGTACACATTGAATACATTGTACACATTGTACACATTGAATACATTGTACCCATTGTACACATTGTACCCATTATACACATTATACACATTGTACACATTGAATACATTGTACACATTGTACACATTGAATACATTGTACCTATTGTACACATTGTACCCATTATACACATTGTACACATTGAATACATTGTACACATTGTACACATTGAATACATTGTACCCATTGTACACATTGTACACATTGAATACATTGTACACATTGAATACATTGTACAAATTGTACACATTGAATACATTGTACCCATTGTACACATTGAATACATTGTACCCATTGTACCCATTGTACACATTGTACACATTGTACCCATTGTACACATTGTACACATTGAATACTTTGTACACATTGTACACATTGAATACATTGTACCCATTACGAATTGTACACAATGTAATACATTGTACCCATTGTACGCATTGTATACATTGTACACATTACGAATTGTACACAATGTACGCATTAAATACATTGTACCCATTGTACGCATTGTACCCATTGTTCACATTGAATACATTGTACACATTGTACACATTGTACACATTGTACACATTGTACCCATTATACACATTGTACACATTGAATACTTTGTACACATTGTACACATTGAATACATTGTACCCATTACGAATTGTACACAATGTAATACATTGTACCCATTGTACGCATTGTATACATTGTACACATTACGAATTGTACACAATGTACGCATTAAATACATTGTACCCATTGTACGCATTGTACCCATTGTTCACATTGAATACATTGTACCCATTGTACGCATTGTATACATTGTACACATTACGTACTGTACGCATTGTACACAATGCATGCATTAGATACATTGTACCCATTGTACGCATTGCATACATTTTACACATTACGTACTGTACGCATTGTACACATTGTACGTATTGTTCACATTGTGCACATTGTACGTATTGTTCACATTGTACACATTGTACGTATTGTACGCATTGCGTTTCCTTATAGATTATTTCCTTTTTTTTAAATCATTTCATTTCCGCAAGATAAAGTCGTTGTAATTATTCAATCTTTTTTACTTCCACGAGTTGACATTTCATCAGCACCGCCAATGCTTGTATTGTTAAAGAGACAAGTGTTAAATAACACTGTGTTCATAATTTAAATCATAAAAATTATTTTGTATTCATATAATAAGTTGCCTCGGAGCCCAATTTCATTTTGTATTCATATGGTAGCTCGTATCCACGTTACAAAATTCTCCGTAAAAAAGTAACCATGTAGCTTCAATGACCAACGCCAGTTGCACAAAATATGTCTTTTTTAATTGGGGGAAGCATCGGATGTAGTCTGGTTCCCGGTCTATCATATTATTTCGGGAACCAGCCTACATCGGATGCAGATTTATTTTGACTTGTACTAGTAGCGAATATATCCGCTGTATAACTATTTTTTGTATATTTAGACATCGGAGGAAAATATTATAGCCTACTTGTATATTTGCTACTATATATAGGCTAGGAAGAAAAAAAAATATTGGTACGATCCAATGGCGGATCCAGGGAGGGGCGTAAGGGGCGTACGCCCCCTTTTAAAAAAGGAAAGGAAAAAAGAGAACAGGGAGGGAAACAACCAGCTCCAAAGGCAAAAATGTAATCCCCGCTCGTCCTCGCCATAAATTAATGCATAAACCGTACTCATTCGTTTATTATGATATCTCTGTTGTATACTGTACCAAATAAAGGTTACTGAACACTATAAAAACCTTGTGATAAATAAACTCATTTTGATGCTTGGAAATTGCGAGTATGCAGGATTTTGCACTTTTTTTTCGAGAGCATTTGGGGCCTTAAGCGACCCCACACCCCCTGCCGTAAATGCGCCTCTGCGAGGCGCGGGATGCCATGATATAGGTAAAAAAAATTGATGAAAAATCATCGTTTACAAAATCAAACGAAACATCACACAGTCAGTTATTATTCCGATTTAAATCAAAGTTATAAAAAAAACCCACTACAATACTTTATTTAAGAGTCAATCATTTGCAGTAAAACCATAAAATTTAAACACTATCATATGGAGATTTTCTGTTGTTGTTTGTGCCAATCAACGCCAATTATTCGGCACTTTCATGGCGTCCAGTTGTTACTGGTAGCGGAACCTCGAACTTTGACACTAAAACTTGTAATAATGTACGTGTTGAGCAAACTCTATACACAGTTAACCTCAGTGTTGACAGGCACGTGGTCGATAGTAGATGACTAACTACCTTTAACACCTGGCTGGGAACATACTGGGAGGGTTCCCAGTGCTCGACCCACAGAGCAGCCCCCTCTCGTTGGAGGGGTTGTCAGGTCATAATACGGAAAGCCTGACCGCGGACCATAGTGGGTAACGTGTTTGGAGAGTGCCACGCTCCTTGCACGATAAAGACCCCTTTTGTAGATTTCTAAAAAGAGTAGGCTCATTGTAGCCGCTACAAAAGGCTAAATTTTCGCCCCTACTCAAAACTCCATACTTTTCCAGTGGCAGTCAAAATTGTATTCCCTATGACCCATTCCACCCCCTTTTTCCGTTGATTTATTGTTTGTAACTTGTTCCCGTCCTGAATATAGCTGAAATACTGCTCGCTGGACATAAAGCAGACATCCAATCAATCAATCAATTAACATCTGGCCACCGAGGCAACAAGAATTATTTTGAGTGACATTTTAAAAAATATGTTTATAGTTTGGCCAGTCAGCAAAAAGAATTATTTTGAGTGAGAATCTTAAGGTCCAATCGAAACGAAACTGACTTATCGTGAAATGGACTTTCTATTGATCTTCCTAAAAGTCTGTAGTGTTTTGGTCATGCAAACAGAGAATAATAATCTGAAATTTCAGCATGCTGCAAATGTAAACTTACAACAAAATGAGAAATTGTTATATTTTAGTATTTGCAAACCAGGTTGAAAGTCGGCTTGGCCTGAAATGAGAACACTTTGTAGCCATCATATGTGCAAAGTTACACTTTCATTTAATTTGTTGTTTCGTAGGAAATTATAAAAAAAATTGAAACTTTCCGACGGACAAAAAATTAATGCCAATAGCTTAACTTGAGTTTCATTATATAAAAAACTCTTATTAAATAATCGATTATTTGACGGATTCCTAATTAAGTTTTGCACAGTTTTCGGTTTCCACTTTTTCTAGACCATGAAATTGTCAGACACAGTTCTCAGACGCCTTAATATAATAAAATGAAACTTGGCACAGTTGTAGATCGACATATTGAGGAGTGAAGTCAATAGTCAGAGTTTTGATAATGACAGCCATTTCAAAATGGCCTCCACTTGAAGACACCTGCCCAAAAATGGCGAAAATTTTCCCGTAGTCCGATTTCAACGAAATTTGGTATGGATGTTCCACATTTTTTAGACAGTGCGTTTCAAAATGGCCGCCTAAAACGCGTCAAATTGTCCGATTTTAATGGAATTTGATGTGAAGGTACATTTTAATGTCCTGAATGGAATGCAAAACTATCCATGGGGATTTTGGGTGACTTCTGTGTTGGCATCCCAACACATCATTTTAAAATTTTTAATTGTCAAATATTTTCAGTCTCTTTGTAATATAACAAGAAAATCCAGTAAAATCCAGTAAAATCCAGTAAAATGTTAATTCACAAATGCTACATTTCCAAACATTTTAAATTAACCAAAAAACAAGTGTTATTTATCTACGTGTTGTCACGGTTGCGTCGAAATGCTCCACATATTCTTTGATAATGAAGAATTAGTTTAAGTTCCTTTCGGAACTTTTTATCCATGATGCTATATACCAGCGGATTAGTACAATACGTTATCAAGTATAGTCTATATAAGAAAATAAACAGTAAAAATTGCTGTTCCGAAAGTTCATTCCAGAAATTTATGTCTAACGTTTCAAAGAAAATAATAATAATTCGTGGCGTATACGATACGATTGCAATGATTGTGATAACAAAAAACATAAGATTTATATTTCTGTATTTATGACGCTTTTTTATTGACGCGGTTTTGTGTTTTGATACGTTCCCTTCGATATCGTCAGTAGCATTGGACGATAAATTGGCACGTGACACAGAGATGTTACGAATGGATTCCGACAATTCAAATATCGTTTGTTCTAATGCCAAATCCATTGTTGTTTCTGCATATCGTTTCTTTTTGCTCGTGTATCGCTTTGATTTTCTAGATAACTTTGTTATTTCTATTCCAGATCGAAGATACAAAAGAATAGTAACGGTAATTAATAAAGTTCGGCAAACTATTTCCACATAGTTATGCGACTGAACAATGTTCCTGTGGTTGACGAAAAGTTGACACTGCAAAATAGTTCTATTAAAGGAAATTGCATGAACAGTTACATTTTCAGGAGCTGCAGAAGTTGTAATATTCCGTATAGCATCGTCATCCTCTATAATGGGTCTTGAAATAATTCCAGAAAACAATGCGACCGGAACCGATTCCATCAAAACGAAACTTACAAGGACAATTGCATATATTGTCTTCGTTCGAAACGAAATATCATTGTTGAAAGCGCGGCAAATTTTCACGTATCTTGCTAAAGCGATTATAAACAACCACATTACAGAAACAGACTGCAAAAATGTGACACAAAACCACGTGATTTTACACAGAGCAGAATTAGTCCACATCGTCCAATGGAAATTTCTGTACACAGACATACAAGAACATACGACACTGGCCAACAAGTCCGAAAGAGCTAAATATGGAATAAATATTCGGAAGTTCTCGGGCGATTTCAGCTTACACCATTGAATATACATTACTAATGAATTCCCACAGACAGATAATATTAGTCCAATGATCACAACAATAGAATTTGGAAGAAGAATAATGAATATCTCCGATTCAGTTCTTGTCATGGGGTCCATTACTGCTGAACACACTTTAAAAATTAAACGTTAAAAAACACGTGCAACGGGAAATACAACAAAGTCTTTATTGTATTTAATTGTTTCCTAGTATTTAAAAGTATTTTACGGATGAGACTTTACTCCAGGAAATACAAAGTTTAAAAATACTTATTAAAACAGTACTTATATGTACACACAATTATTATCAGACATGAAACTACACAACTCATGACCGTGTTTTAAATAAACTTAACTTATAAACTTATAAACAACAAAATGAAAAGAAATTTAACACAATATTAATCAATCTGCAAAAAATTAAAAATAATTAAACAGCGATGTGTCATTTACCACCAAATGAAATAGTCTATGCTTCCTTTCTTAATTGTCAAATTAAATGAGTCTTAAAATTTAAGACGAAATTTGATTAAAATTTTATTTAATCAGTTTTTGCTGAGAGTTCACATGAGATGCGTGCGCAGCTCTAGAGGTCACTATTTAGAGCAATCCAGGTGAAATTGAATTATATCACATTGGGTGGGTCTACAGTGGTGGGCATGTGAACTCTCAGCAAAAACTGATTAAATAAAATTTTAATCAAATTTCGTCTTAAATTTTAAGACTCATTTAATTTGACAATTTTATTTAATCAGTTTTGCTGATAAGAGTTCCCATGAGATTTCAGAGACAATTTCACTTGGAGCAACAGAATTCATCAACCGATCCAATATTACATGTAATGCATACATTGTAAAGACTAAATATATAAAAGAATAACTTCAAATATTTTACATTTATTATACCTAAACATCATAACATTTTACAACATAAACTAACCAATCCTACATGATACAGATAAAGTCATAACATAATAATAGAAGTTTGATAAGACTGTCTATTTGTTCGACCCTTGCAAAACATGTAAACTGAAACTTTCATCAACCGTCACAGGTTTATTGTAAAATTTTCTAAATGTTGACTCGTTTGTCCAACCTGCTGCCCTTAAAATCTTTTCTACACAAAGCCCCATTTTTAAGGCTGCTGAAGTGCTTGCTGATCTTGTACTATGAGATTTAAAAATATCTGTATTTACACCAGACAATTTCAAAACTAACTTTATCCAATTACTAATTATTGAAACAGCTGGATGTCTATATGGTTTCAAAAAAGTAATAAAAAGTTTCTGAGTCTTCCTTAAGGAGCATGTTCTAAATATATACTCTTTTAAAACAGTTACAATACATATCCTAGAATCTTCAGAAAAAGCTGATAACTTAAGTGGAGCTAAATGATTTCCTGGCTTTGATGTTTTCAAAATTTCATGAATTTCAATAGTAATACAATCATCACTTATGTCCATATAAGACAAATCTAACTTGTGTAAAGTTTGTACTCTTTGACCTGTCACTAAAGCCAATAACATAGCTAACTTAAGAGTCAATGTTCTTAAACTTAACGTATTTACAGGTGACAATGTTTTTAAAAAATCAAGAACTACATTTACATCCCAGGTTTGTTGATAACGTGGGAAATTTGGTCTTTTATTATACACCCCCTTAAGAAACCTTTTACTAAAGGCATCTGCCCAACAGGTTGGTCTGTGCCTAAACTTAAAAAGGAGGACAAAGCAGATCGAGCTGTATTTACAGAACTATAACTGACCCCAGAATTAAATAACACAGTCAAAAACTCAATTACATCCAATTGAGTTGGGGTAAACATATTAATTTGTCTTTCACCACAAAATTTACACCATCGTTGGATATATGTCCTATACTGAGATTGCGTTGACGGTCTCCAGGACGAAAACAGAATTTCTGAAGCGTCTTTTGATAGTCCTGCACTTTCCATAATTTTCCGGATAATCTGAAGACTGCCAATTTCAAATTTTTTACCGGATGTCTCATCTCTGGATTCATTGGCTGAATTAAAAGTTTTTGCTTTCCTTTTCTTGGAATTATGTAGGACTCCTGAGCTATATGATGAAGTATGGTTGGAAACCAATGTTGAGTTGTCCATAGCGGTGCTACAAGAGTCAAGTCTGCTTCCTCCATCACTAGCTTCTGCACAACTTTCCCGACCAAACTGAAAAGAGGAAAAGCATAACAGTTATTTTCCGACCATTTTATAGAAAATGCATCAACTGCCTCAGCATTAGGATCTGGAAGATACGATATATACCGTGACAACTGATTATTGTTTCTTGATGCAAAAAGATCTATGTCATGTGGTCCATACAACCGGTTAATAAAGGAAAAAATGTTAACATTTAATTTCCATTCCAAATCAATATTGTTACATCTGGACAAAATGTCTGCTTCTATATTAACTCTCCCAGGCAAATGACATGCACTAAGCCAGATGTTTCGTTTAATACATCATAACCAAATTTCTTTGGTCAAATTGTTCAAGCTTATTATATGACCTCCCATTTTAGATATGTAAGTGACTGCCACCATATTGTCCATATATATCCTAACATGCAAATCCGATTTTGTCGCACAAAAAGACTTTAAAGTAAGAAATGCTGACTTCAACTCTAGAATATTTATTTGAAGTTTTCGCTCTTCATATGACCAAAATCCTTTTGTTTGTAAGTTAGTATTCTCGATTAATCCACCCCAGCCAGTCTTTGAACTATCAGTTTTCATCACGAGATCAGGCTCAGGCCTTATTAAAAGTTTGAAACTTGATTCAACATTTTTAGCCCACCAGTCGATAGTTTTAACAGCTTCATTAGATACAACCATTTTTGAATCAAAATTGCCTTTGTTTTCTCTCAGATTCATGTCCTTTTCTACTTCTAATGATTTAATATATAATGGAGCATACTCAACTCCTGGCTCTGCTGCCACTAATTTTCCTATCAACTGAGCAAAAATACGAATAGTTATTTCCCTTTGTTTAATAATTTTCTGACACAATTCCTTAATAGATTTTGCTTTCTCACATGTAAGCCGAATTGTCATTTCCACTGAATTAATAACAAATCCAAGAAAATTTATTATTTGTGTTGGCTCAAGCACTGATTTTTTAGGGTGTACTGTGAACCCTAAACCATCAAGCAATGTAACTGTGTCATTAATATTTTCCTTACAGTCAGAAAAAGAACCACTAACTAACAAACTGTCATCAATATATGCAACATTGATATGCCCCTTTTCTCTTAGACATGAAAATGCCACTTTTAAAATCTTTGTAAAGATTCTTGGAGCAGTTGTCAGTCCATTAGGCATACATGTATATTCATACAACTGATTTTTCCATGAAAACCGAAGGTATTTACAATCCGAACTATATACAGCCAAGGAATAATATCCATCTTTCAAGTCAGTCGATCCAAACCAACAATTTTGTGTTACACACTGTAATGCTGATTTCAAGGTTTCCATTTTGAAATGGTGCTTTTCAATGTCACAGTTTAAAACTTTTAAATTCAAAATGACTCTATGTGAACCATCTTTTTTCGGTCTCAGAAAAATATTTGAAATGTACTGTGTATGTGATGGCTCCACTGGTTTTATAATTTGTTTATTTAAAAAATTATCAATTTCAGATTGTACAAGTTTAATTTCTTCTGTTGTGAAATTTAATTCCTTAGGCTCTACAATCTGAACAGGTTCATTTGCAAATTCAATTTTATATCCTTTGATAATATCTAAAATCCACGGATCACTGGTTAGATTTTTCCCAATTTCATAAAATTGGGAAACTTTTCCACCAACAAAATTTTCTGGAGTGTTGAATACATCTATGTCTTTACACAAGTGATGTTTTGGGAGTGAACTAATACTCACTTGTTTAGTGTCATGAATTTCTTTTGTGTCTAATTGGTGCTTGGCTGTGGACGTTGGAATGTCCCTCTCTTCCTTTCTTTTTTCTTTTTGAGGCCTGTTTTGTATAAAAAAACATTTGTCTTTCCTTCTTGTCTTGGTTTTGGCCCATATCTATGTGCACCTCTGCCTTTATTCAGTTTTTCTGAGTATGATCTTCTGCTTCTTTCTTTGCCATATGAGCTCTTTTTCAACTTTATGCCCATACTGTACTCGGCATCCAAGTCCTTCATTTTCTCTTTAATGTCATCTCCAAAAAGATTATCTGTTGCCGGCATATCATCATTACATAGTCCTTTGTACTTGTCCTGGAGATCTTCTTTAACAAAGGTTCTTCGTCTATATGTAACATCAGTAAATGCCACTTGTGTCTAAAAAAATATATTGATTCCTATCATTACTATACATTTATGTTTAATTGTAATATGTATATATGTTTACAAATTCTAAACATACAACATGCATGTACTGACTATTGAACTATAAGTAAACATGGTAAATATCAATCAATAACACTATTAAAATGGCCTTTTGAAAATACAAATTATTCTAGTTTGTATTAAACTATTCTTTTTTAAAATATATACCAATTGAAAACCATCTCTTATCAGCTGTGTAGCTGAATTCATCTCGTCTTCTGTTAGTGACTCTTTCTTTGTAGACTTCTCTAGAAATAAGTCAAGAAGATAGGCCAATGGACATGCTGCTTTAGCTATTAGGTTTTGAATCCTCTGTAGCTGAACATCTCTAATCTTATGTGTGGCTGTCATATTCTTCCGAATTCCTAAAGTGAACAATAATACATTAATGTACTAACAGCTGATAAAAATCTTCTTGTAAAATTTGTACATGCACATGTATTAACTTACATTGTGTACTGTACAATTATACATGTACAATTGTATGTAATTTATTTATCGAAAGAATTTGATCCTACATTCATATACATTGTTGTACATGTATGCATTACTCTCCTTTGAACTAAAGCACAATTTAACTTTGATTAAATCAATTAAAACTGGCTGAACATACACTGTGTTACATGTAACTCACCAGTATTTATTTTGGGAACTGTCAAATTGGTCAGATTGGCTGGTTTTGCATATTTCTTGGACAGTTCTTTAAGTTTGTCCTCATTTGCCCGCTTTCTAAGGCCTTCGTTTATGACAGTGGCTAAATCGCCATTTATTTTGGGACCACTTTTCTCTTCGCTTGAAACAAAGTTTTTCATGGAATGAACAATGTTTATTGTTTCTTTATCATTTCGTTGACTATCTTTATCCTTTGTTTCGTTTTCCTCATCCTCCGAGTCAGTGTCAAAACGATCCGATTCTTCGCTGCTGGATATATCGGAGTACATTTCTTTTTGTGCATGTTCATTCTCTATCAGCGCATCCAGTTCATTGATAAAGTCTTGTTTTTGTTTTGACAACGCATGCGCATTTGACGCGTCCAGTTTTACTTTTTTAGTTTGGACATGCGTCATGCCTTCCTCGTTCGTGACTGTGCACGTGGGAATAAAGTCCTCTTTCTGCCACTAAATTCATGATTTTCAGAATAAGTGGCTTGGTTTTTTAACACAGCTTGCATTAAAATTTGATTTTGTAGCATAAGCTGTTGAATGTCCGGCATCAAATTGGATTTCATTCCCGGAGTTTGATTGACCGTCATAGCTCCTCCCACTATATTATGTAAGCCAAAAGTGTCAAAGTTTTCTATTTTGGCATCATACACTTTATGTATATCCTCTGAATTAATAATAACATAATGCACACTTTCTTCCTTTTCCTGTGAAGACATACTGTCCATGGAACTATTGTTTGTTTTTATCGTTCCATCTGATTTCACATGCTTTTGTGCATCGTCCGCCATTGTAACTGTAACTGTAACTGTGTAGGTTCCTCCACTGTCTGGAGAACTATGTACAGGACAATGCACATATACTAATAATGGACAATATTTTATCTAAAAAATGGGGAGGGGGGGGATAAAAATGTAAAACGATTGGTTCTTGGGGATGATTTGGATCTCACACAAAAAAACATAATTCAGTAAATAGAACAGTTCAGTGATTAATATCTACAGTGACTATTCACAGCCTTCACCACGGCGATAGTACAGGAACATATGGTTAGTAGCAAACTTCTCTGTACATCGGTTAAAAGGTAAAATAATTTATCTGTGCAGTAACGTCAACTTTATACAATTGTCTATTTGCTATCCTTTAAAATTTAAGTTCAGTTTATCTAGAGCGGTTGATCCCATAAACATAAAATTTTCACTACACATATACTATCCTTATGAGTAAAGATTAGTTTATTGAGAGAAAAAACATCTGATTTCTTAAACGGAATATTATCTACGAGAGCTGGTTTTTCAAGTGAAACGATCTTGCTTGATGTAGTGCATAACACAGACCTCTTCCTATGTCTTCGATTTTTCTGATGCGGTCGGGAGCAAAATCAGCAGCATGCGAACCATCTAGTAAGATTGAGACTAATTCAGTGTCACTCAGGTTATAAGCGATATTTCTACCAATAGTACTGATAAATTCACACAAGAATGGCTCCCTTATTCTCCGCAGTGACGGGCAGTACAGTATGAAATGTATACGATCTTCTGGTGCTGTTTCACAGAGCGGACAGGTAGACTTTACTTCATATTGGTTGAACTTTTGTCGATTTGCTTGCAGAGTATAGACTCCTAATAGTAATTTACATTTCACAGTAGCTTTAGTAACGGACATTGGCTCTGAGCCTGCGTGCTTCCAGATAGAGTTTATAGATCCAATATTCAATGCAGATACATTTACATATTTCAGAGAGGACTTTGTTTGAATGTCTTCTTTTAATTTTAATTCCCAGTATGAATTAATATTTGTGTAGACCATAGATTTCCAGGTTGTTTTTCCAATTGGATTATTCAACAGATCTGGTGTAGACGGCAAATTATACATCTTTAGAATTTCTTTCACAAGGACGAACCAACTTTGTGATCGGTCATCTTTAACTGAAAGCTGACGCCAAGCTAATTCGTTCTCAATGGAATTATAACTTCTACAGATATTGCCAAAGGTTGTTAAAATGCGTTTATGAATTTCTGCCTGTATTGGTGGTTCTCCAAGCATAAGATATGTTATTGAATCAGAAGCTCGATCCGGGAGATGTTGTAGCTGTTTCAGTAGTTTTTTGTAGTAAAGAGATATTTGATCAATGTCCTTTTTGTTAAGTCGGATGACTTCAATTCCGTACAGGAGACGAGGGACCACGTAGACTTTTATCAAATGTAGGCAAACATAGGGATTAAGACCATTAATTCCATGTAGGCCAGCACCCATAACAGAGTATACAGTTTTGCGAGCTGTACAAATTCTTTCTGTCGCAACTTCAGACGTACCATACTTTGACATGGTGTCCCTAGTAATTCCTAGATGGGTTGCAGATTGAACAATCGGAAGTTCACTCTGTTTGTATTTGAAGCGACGGTCGCTCATTTGATCTTTTCCAACACACAATATTGTGGATTTGGATTCACTTATAGTATACTTTTCGTTGTTTGCGTAGTCAGCCTGTACGTCCAGCATCGACTGCAGTTCGTTTGGACAGTTTGAAATCAAAGTAATGTCGTCGGCTACTGTTGGTGTGCCACAGAAGATGGAGCCAATATATGAACCTAATCTATAGTTTGAGAAAGTTTCTAGTAACGGGTTAATGAAAATCTTGTAAGCAGATGGGGACCAAACCCCACCTTGGCGGACTCCTTGATTTTCCGGAAATAAATCTGATAAGTTATTATCCCATTTTACTTGAGCAGCAAGGTCTTTATACCATTCATTCAGGATCAACCAATCATTACCTGTTATTCCAGAAAGGAAAGACTTTCTAAGAAGAGAACTGTGCCAAACTACATCAAAAGCTTTGGCAGCATCGAGGAAGCCAATATATAAGGTGTTTCGATTATCTTTAGCTTCTGCTATGAGTTCTGTAACCAGTAAAGCAGCCATAGATTGTGAGACGCCTGAAGTAAAGCCACGTTGGAGACAGCTTTGAGTTGACAAAATAGTTTCTTCATTAACAGACAGATGTAATTTTTCTGCTACCTTACTAAGGAGACTCGTTACTGTTATCTTCCTATAACTATTCGGATCGGCTAAAGGTTTGCCTTTATTTTTGTACACCGGGGTAACAGTTCCTATTCTAAATTGATTGGGAAGTATACCTATATCTGTGAATTCATTGATTAGTACAGTTAATGTTTCAAATAGTAAATCTCCTCCATATTTAAGATGTTCACCCATAATACCTAGATAGTCTGGAGATTTATTGTTCTTGAGTGAGTGTATAATTTTTCGGACCTCTTCAGTAGTGTATGGAGATCGACTAGAGTTGTCAGCTTTACAAATATCTGCTATAAAGAGTCTGTCAAGTTCTACTTGTTGAGTATATATATTATCCTCATCAATATTAGTTGTTGGTGTAGAGAGTTGTCTGAAGTAACGAGCCCAGCCTTGTCGAATATCATTGGGAGTTGTAAACGTTTCGTTATCTACCACTAGATGAGATGTCATAGCCACTCTGTGTTGACGCTGTTTACGGACAAGTCGATAAAAAGTTTGTTTATCTAACTCGTGGGCACACATTATGTCTTCATATTTTTGCTTACGGATTTTGGCCTCTAATTGCCGCTGACTCTTTCTTAGATTCTTTTTAGCATGTTTCATGTTCAAATATATCTCACATTCCGGATCGACAACTCGGCCATTCATTTTCCATTTCCAAAAGTAATATTTACTCAATTTACAGGCTTTACTAACTTCCTGACTCCATCCTAGGTGTGACTTTTACTTTACGCAGAGGATTACATTGTTGTCCGGCACTGCTAAGCACGTTAGCTACCGATAATAGTTTTATATCAATGGACTCAGTTGTATTTAAGTCTAATTTCTTTAAATAGGCTGTAACTGTATTTTTTTGTATTTCTCCTTATTAATTTTATTCCACTTGATTCTTGTTGAGGAGTTTTTGCACTTATCGAAGACGGGTTCTATAACTTCAAGATTCACATATATCTTACATGATACTGGGTCATGTTGTGAGGTGTTAAGTGGTTCTCTTACTAGGGTTTTATATTCGAACAGTGTATCTTTGCTACTAGACAAGATATAGTCTATCTGAGTGTTATTTGATCCGTTAGGATGGTGGTACGTGCTTGTAGTATTAAGACCTATCGGTTTCCTAGAGTTTTTCAATGTTGGTGTGAGAATTGTTTTGCCTGCTGTAGATAGGATACAGGTATTCATGGTGTTAGATGATGTCGTGCACGTAGAGACATGAGAGTTTGTAGTAATCACAGAGGAGGATGTCACTGTCCCACTTTGTGTTGATGTTGTGATAGGAAGTATCGATATATCACACTTGTCAGATGACCGAGCTCCCATTGTCACTGAAGAGGGAACAACAGATTCTGTTGCTAGAAGTTCGCCCCTCCTTTGGCCTATCTCATCGCTTGCAAAATCACGATTTAACTTACAAGGTGGGCAGCAATAGTCAATATCTTGATGAGTCTCTATATAATCTATTTCGTCTTTTGATAGACCCAGGCACGTGTAATGATTATACACAGCACAGATTGTACATTCGACTGCATTGTCTGCACAATATTGGTTACATACCCGACAATCGCCTTCATTGTCACATACGTCACTGGTGGGGGCCGATTGAGCTATATTAGCCATTACTGTTTGCAAGTTACTAGAAGTATGCTTAGTAGCCCCTTTATTTTGCCTTTTCGAAATTTTATTGTTATTAATCGCAGCTGTAGAGCCTTCAGAACTGGAGTTTTGCAGGTATTGTTCGCACGCTACTCGGATTTTATGGTTTATTTCTTTAAAACTACTATTTTTATTCAGGTGTTTAAGCATTTCTGGGAGAATGTCATTGAGAAACAGGTTAATTTCTGCTCCATTAATCAGTACTCGGCAATTTGTATGGTAGCAGTTTATAGTGAAAACTTGAACTTTTGTACTGCGGTTTTCTACAAAGAAAAGATCTTCCACCACGACTACACCACTTTGATCAAATTTAGGTTTTGAAGTAGAGTCATAGCCTTTTGCAATAAGGCACGCTAATAGGTTCCTACGAAAGACCTCATAAGGGGCTGGTGTAAAAGTGAACACAATATTATTACCAGCTTTTATTTCTATTGATACATCTTCATTTCTAAATGTTGCTTCACGCTTATTGTTCATGGCTTTATTTCGATCAAGTTGGTAAGGGGCACTCAAGACATTTTGACAGTTCTTAGCTTTGTTTAAGTTGTTACTTATATGTTTATTTGGCGTAAAAACATCTGGGGATGAGCGGTTTCTGGAACTACGACGTACCGGTGCAACGTTGGAGCACTGACTCTCTGCCATTGTTGTGGGACCAAAGACCACCAAGAACCAATGATAAGTACTCAATAAAACATAAAACAATAAAAGGTTAAAAGGTAAAAGTTAAGGGCTAAAAAGGTTCTAGATAAAACAATAAAAAATATATTAACGGGGCTAGAATAAACTGCTTGAAGTTCACCGTTTAAAGATTTTCAAGATGGCGGAGGGGGCACTACTCAATGTTTTTGATAAAATTCGTGCTAAAACAGGGTTAAAAGATATCTAAAATGATAAAAGCTGAATCAATGTGCAATTGTTTGCTGTACACTAATAAAATTCTGTGCTAAAACAGTGTGGAGACACAATAAATGTTAGTTTTTCGTGACAGTGAGAAAATGTCCTCCCTCTTCCTCCATATTGAAATTGTTCATATCGATTTTGATCGGACTTTGGACAGCTTAATTGATCGCAAGAACGACCTCGACCAAAGCCGTCAGTCTAACACAGTTCTTGGATCCAAAGTAAAGATGTCTTAGAACCCTTTACAACTTTAGTTGACTAAACTATAATCCATATATAGGAACAGATTGAATAAAATTACATAAATTATCACTACTTAATAGAATGCGTGTTGACCTCTAAAATCTGAGAACGCAGTGACCTCTAGAGCTGCGCACGCATCTCATGGGAACTCTTATCAGCAAAACTGATTAAATAAAACTTGGTGTTGAGAGTCCTTGGTGGCCGAGTGGTTAAGGTAGTTCTACTATTGATCACCTGGTCTCTCAACACTGAGCTTGCGGGTTCGAGTCTCACTGTGGGCAGATCTAGAAGCTGATCTTAACCGAAAAGAATTGTCATTTTTCCTACCGAGGGTAGGAGTTTTCTCCGGGTGCGTCGGGTTCCTCTCCCAATAAAAACTGGACGCCATGATATAGCTGAAAAATTGCTAAAAGTGGCGTTAAAACAACATTCAAACAAAAAATAATTTCTGTTTGTGGACTTGTTTCTATTTTTAGAGTTGGCTTATTCGTTTTCTTCTTTCCTCTATCATTAATTGTCAGTTTATTTCTATTGTTTCTTCTTTTCATCTTGAAGTAGTTTTTTCCCATTAATCTTAGACATCCTTCATTTTACCTTTGTGCGACAGCTTTATTCTTTGTGATCCTTTTTTCATCATTAAGAGTTGTATTTACTTTTCTTTTACGTCTTCTTTTAAAGTGTTTGTCTTTTCTCTATTATTTTTTACACCTTGAAGTATTAGTTTTTTTTCGTTTTTTTTCATTCTCTTCAACTAATTGAGTTTTATGTATTATGTATTCCTGTTATTTTTTCTTCTCATATAGCAATAAACTTTATTCCGTGTTATTCTTTCTTTCCTTCAAGTTTAATATTTTCCGATCAATATATGTAACCTTGAAGACTTTACTCATGTTTATCCTTCCTTTAATAATAAAGTGTTAGCTTTATTCCTTTTTTTTTAATTTAATGTCAGTTTTACTCATTTTTGTCATCCTTAATGTTCATCTTGATATGATAGCTTTCTTCATTTTATTCCTTCTTTTTAATTTGAAATCTTAGCTTTACTCACTTTTTCTTCCCTTTCAATTAAAGTGACAGCATTATTCATTTTATTCCTCCTTTGTATTCCCATTACTTTTATTCCTGTTCAAGTCAAAGTTTGATTTATTCCTGTTCAAGTTAAAGCTTGATTTATTCCTGTTCAAGTTAAAGCTTGATTGATTCCTGTTCAAGTTAAAGCTTGATTTATTCCTGTTCAAGTAAAAGCTTGATTTATTCCTCCTTTTCAATTTAAGTTCTTCGCTCCATTACTTTTATTCCTGTTCAGGTTAAAGCTTGATTTATTCCTGTTCAAGATAAAGCTTGATTTATTCCTGTTCAAGTCAAAGCTTGATTTATTCATGTTCAAGTTAAAGCTTGATTTATTCCTGTTCAAGTTAAGCTGGATTATTCCTGTTCAAGTTTAAGCTTGATTTATTCCTGTTCAAGTTAAAGCTTGGTTTATTCCTGTTCAAGATAAAGCTTAATTTATTCCTGTTCAACTTAAAGCTTGGTTTATTCCTGTTCAAGTTAAAGCTTGATTTATTCCTGTTCAAGTTAAAGCTTGATTTATTCCTGTTCAAGTTAAAGCTTGATTTATTCCTGTTCAAGTAAAGCTTGATTTATTCCTGTTCAAGTAAAGCTTGATTTATTCCTGTTCAAGTTAAAGCTTGATTTATTCCTGTTCAAGTTAAAGCTTGATTTATTCCTGTTCAAGTTAAAGCTTGATTTATTCCTGTTCAAGTAAAGCTTGATTTATTCCTGTTCAAGTAAAGCTTGATTTATTCCTGTTCAAGTTAAAGCTTGATTTATTCCTTCAAGTTAAAGCTTGATTTATTCCTGTTCAAGTTAAAGCTTGATTTATTCCTTCAAGTTAAAGCTTGATTTATTCCTGTTCAAGTTAAAGCTTGATTTATTCCTTCAAGTTAAAGCTTGATTTATTCCTGTTCAAGTTAAAGCTTGATTTATTCCTCCTTTTCAATTTAAGTTCTTCGCTCCATTACCTTTACTTTTCAGTATAAAGTTTGATATTTTTTATCCTTCTTTTCACTTTCAAATATCACCATTATTCTGCTAATTTTTCCATTTTAATTTAAAGTGTTCGCATTAATTTACTTGTATGCCTCATTTTCATTTTTGTTTAACATATTTATTAACAACTAAACAATGGGATCGGACACAATTTTGTACAACATTATGTTAAGTCCTCTCCCAATACAAAACAATTATATAAAGAACATACAATGTACACTACAAGGTTCAGTTTAGTAAAGAATGATCACGTGAGATTGTTACAATATCAACAGACCAAAAGAAGTGAAAAACTACAACTGTTACATATGATGGATACATAAATTTATAATTCATTTTCATTTAAAGTATTAGTATTATTTCTGTGGTTCTTCCTTTTTCCTTTTTAATTTGATAGTGAGCGAATTATTTTTACTTTTCAATTTAAAGATTGTTTTCTTTTATTTCATCTGTTTGTTTTATTTTTTTTTATTAATTCTGCTCAACTGATGGCTGTTTTCCTGCAGCAATCGAAATTTACCAATTTGTGTATTGTTCACATGAGGCCTCGGTAGAGGATTAGTCAGTTATTACTTACGGCGTGTCACCACTGAGGCAACTTATCTATTTATAAAATTGTTCACGTCCTGAATATAGCTGAAAGATTGCTTGCTGGACGTTAAACATCAATCAATCAATCAATCAATCAATCACCACTGATGCTGAGAGTTGTGTTTTGACAAAGGATTTTGATGTTTATTTAATTTCCATGGAGATAGTCACACTTGCTTGACTTTGGACAGTATTTCCTAGCTCCTTACCTTAATACAAACGGGATGCTAGTTATCTTGAAAGAGGGTTAAACTTAGTAATCGAATTTGCTCTCGCAATGAAAGTGAAAATTTAGCTGAAAAAATCACTGGAAGTGCCTATAATCCCATTCAAACAAAAAAAAATAAACAAGAACATTTTAGAAAAACATGAAAATATAAGCGCTACAACTTATGATTTATTAGAGTTCGGTCATCGTCCCAAGACAGAAGTTCACTCGCTCTCTCTACTCAAATATCTCATTCACTGGCCAGTAGAATACCCATGCTCTTCGATGGTCCAATTAAAACACTAAAACAAAAAAAAGGAAAAAAACTAATAATAATACAAAATCATACATTCTGCAAATCTAAGGTACATAATGACATTGTTAAAACGATCTACTTATACAGAGTGGGGGCTCGGTGGTCGGTTGGTTAAAGTAGTTTTACTATTGATCACGTGACTGTTAACACGTAGGTTGTGGGTTCGAGTCTTGACAAGGATTGTTAGGTTTTTCTACCGAATGTCGGAAAGGGGGTCTCCAGATACTTCGGCTTCCTCTCCCAATAAAAACTGGAATGCAGGATATAACTGAAACATTGATGAAAGTGACGTTAAACACCATTCAAACAAAAAAAATCTTTATACAGAGACGCAGAAGGGTGCTCATAAACTCGCATATTTCTAAAAGAAAAAAGTGTGAACTGTGTGTCCCACGGTTTATATTACTTCCTTGTAAGCATAAAAACAAGGACATATGAAAGTTAACATTTGAAGAGTACATATTTGTCAATTTCCGATAAATAATTGGTGTCATTGTTACGATATTATTCTCCACTATAGAACAAAAACCAGGAAGTTTGGCGCCAAATCAATCAACTATCGGGCTGAAAATTATTCCCACCATAAAAAAATTGACAGGCATAATGACATGACCGGCCATGTAGGGTGAATTTAAAAAATGGGCAAATATACAAAAGAAATAAACACCGAAATATCACACGTGCTTCTTCCTCTAACAATTTGGATTCTCGTTGGAGTTGTTCTCTCAGTATGTGGAAATATATTAGTTATGTATATACATTGGAGAAAACTGAAATCAACAAAGAACTTCCGGAAATTCGTTCCGTATCTGGCCTTGTCGGATTGTTTGGCCTCCATTTTTTGTTCGGCAAGTTCGGTTTATAACAATTTTCACTGGTTTCATCAGAAGAGTGCGTTGATGTGTAAAAGTGGACATTTTATTTCAATGCTTCTTCAGACAAACTCGGCAATGTTTCTTTTCATCATCGGCTATCAGAGATATATAAAAATATGTTACCCATGCCAAAAGCCGACTAGTAGGAGGATGAAAGCCATATGTGTTGTCAGTGCTATAGTATTTTTAGCCGTGGAATCCGTTCCTTTTTTCTTCTTTGCCGACGTTATGTCACATGATATGTCACGTGTCAACGCTACCGTTTTCGTATGCAACATGATGGTAAACTATGAGGCCATTCACTCTGTGTACAGAATCTCTGATGATGTGTTGATGTTCTTCTTGGTTATTTTGATCGTATACTTCTATACACGATCGGGACTGGTCCTGTCTGCACTGTCAAATAAAATAAAGAAAAGCTCCAACACACCAACACCACAAACTTGTTGGCTTATGTCCATCTGTTTAAGCAACGAGCCTCAAACTGACGTAAGCCAATCAGATTCCATGGAGGATGCGTCTTCATCCGCGACTGTTGCTGAATCGTTCTCCGTAAAACAACCGGATGTAAAAAAAAGACCTAGACATAAAAGACTTTCACGAAAAAAATGTCGAAAGTACCGAAACATTAACATAATGTTTATCATTATAACCACTATTGTTATTGTTACCTACACCCCGCAATTTGTGTTCAATATTTCTGAACTGCGCCATGATATGTTTTGGTTTTATTTGTCGAACTTAGAGCTAATAGGATTACTATTTTTGAGAAGACTGTTCCTGATAACATATTTCATTAATCCGATTATTTACAGCATCATGGACGATAAATTTCGAAAAGAGTTAAAGAAACTGTTTAGGTTCTGCAGAAAGTCTGAAGAATAAGGAATTTATAGTTTTAATGTGCGATAAAATTTGTGGAAAGCATTTATAACTGAAAAGATGCAAAACAAATAGCACGGAATTTACTCCAGAATGTAAAAAAGACAAAATGTTCTTTTGGGGGTTTTTTTGTTGTTGTTTTGTTGTTGTTGTTTTTTTTTTTTTTTTTATTTTTTTTTTTGTAAAAGCCTAATATGTGTTTTATAACATTTATCGTTATTCATTTGTAAATGCTGTAAAAATCATTTTTACTGTACTCTAAATACTTTGATTTAAATTGTCTTGTACACAATATTCAAATATTATACTTTCTGAATGCATTTCAAACAAATTAGGAGTAAGTGTTTTGCCTAGATGTGGTAACAAATACATCTGAGGATTTAATGTTATTCGGTCAGTTTTGGGAGGGTTCCTAGTGCTAGACCCACAGAGCAGCCCAAAGCGTCCCCGGGTGGCGGATAGAGGAGACCCTGTCGTTGGGGGGTTGTGAGGTCATAATACGGAAAGCCTGGTCGCAAACCCTTCTGGGTGTCGTGTTTGGAGAGTGCCACGCTCCTTTTATGATGAAGGCCCTTAGATTTTTAGAAAGAGTAGGCTCGTTGTAGCTGCTAAAAAAGGCTAAATTCGTCGCTACTACCCAATACTTTTCTAGTGGCAGTCGAAATTGTGTTCCCAACGCCTCATCCTCTTTTCCCGTTGATTTATTGTTTGTTAACTTGTTCTCGTCCTGAAAATAACAGAAATATTGTTCGCTGAACGTATAGCAAACATCCAATCAACCAATCAATCGGTCCATTTTGCACCAGAATTATGTAAGTAACAAATAGAAAGTTATGATCAGTTGCATACTTGTTTGTCAAACTTAATAACAAAGATTAATTATGATGAATCACGGTTAAAGCAAAATACCAAACACCCAAGAAACTATATCAAAAAAGACAATCTACAAATCTAAGGAACCGGAAAACTTAAAGCAGGTCGTCGGGGTAATAGTTTTAGATCTATATTTTAAAGTGTCATATTTTTTTGCAGGTTTGGCCAGATTGTTGTATGTTGATTGACGAACTCAAAATTTGTTTCAAAGACAAATACTTTCTTAAACAGTATTTAGTCAATAAGAAGGCTAATAGATGGGGGCCAAAGCATGGATTTTAGTTAAATTTTCATCAGGTTACTAGTGTATAAAGGAAAAACGAATACTGCACGTCACCGACATGGTCCAGGATTATGATAAACATTTGTATCTAAATATATAAATGATAATTTTACTAAGTATATATTTAGAAATCATTTAAATTATTTTGGGGGTGTTAAATTAATATTACAATAACTACATACCCAAACGGCTTATTTTAAATTATCCAAACTAAATCACCGTTTTTTTAAAGTTACAAAGTGATTATGGATGTAACAGCACCACCTATCGGATATAACCACCTTGTACCGATTGACAACTGTTTGAATTCGAGTCAAAACGCCCCATTGTCAAAACGCCCCTTACTAAAACGCCCCCATTTTCCAAAACGCCCCCACCAAAATACCCCCATTTCCCAAAACGCCCCGATTTTCCAAAACGCTCCAAATTAAAAAATGCAAATTAAAAAGAAAAAAGCACTAGTTAAAATGAATAATTTTATTGACGAAAAAAATATAAACTTACACAGAATGTACAGTTCAAATTATTATGTGCAAGCTTTACCGAATGTGTTAATAGTCAGTAGGAGAATATACATGTATAGCATACAAAATATATACATTTATGACAGTAAGAGAACATTAAGATATAAACGGACTGTCATACATAAGTTTTCGATCATTATTATTAATTTCAATTGGAATACTTTGATTTAACCTATCAAAAAATGTCTTACAGATATTCCCAACCTCCCAAGCTTTAATAAAATTTCTTTTGTTTTAAGTATCTACTATGTTATTGTCTTATTTGTATTCCAGTATGGCTTGAGTAAAACACAATCTGTTAAGCATACTTTATTTTATAGATGCATACCGTTGTGTTAATTATCATCAAAGCAATGATCTACCTGATTTAGTACCCTTTTGTTTTGTTGATGAGCAATCAGTGTTCTTCGTTTGGAAACACGTGCACGGAACAGTAATACAAACCATGCCACTTTGAGGTTACATAATACAAGCTTGAATGCTTGTTAAAATTACATTAAGATGTTTCATTCATCTCGGAATCTGATATTTACTATTATAATGTATATTCAAAAATTTATATATATCGAATTTGTCTTAGCGGAAAACGGGGGCGTTTTGGGAAATGGGGGCGTTTTAGGTGGGGGCGTTTTGACGATGGGGCGTTTTGACCTGCACCCCAACTGTTTCACCAGCGTTACAAAGTGATCATGGATGTAACAGCACCACCTATCGGATATAAATACCTTGTACTGATTGACAACTGGTTCACCAGCGTTACAAAGTGATTATGGATGTAACAGCACCACCTATCGGATATAACCGCCTTGCATTGATTGACAACTGGTTCACCAGCGTTACAAAGTGATCATGGATGTAACAGCACTACCTATCGGATATAACCGCCTTGTACCGATTGACAACTGGTTCACCAGCGTTACAAAGTGATCATGGATGTAACAGCACCACCTATCGTATATAACCGCCTTGTACCGATTGAAAACTGGTTCACCAGCGTTCCAAAGTGATCATGGATGTAACAGCACCACCTATCGTATATAACCGCCTTGTACCGATTGAAAACTGGTTCACCAGCGTTCCAAAGTGATCATGGATGTAACAGCACCACCTATCGGATATAACCGTCTTGTACCGATTGACAACTGGTTCACCAGCGTTCCAAAGTGATCATGGATGTAACAGCACCACCTATCGGATATAACCACCATGTACCGATTGACAACTGGTTCACCATCGTTACAAACACGAGGGCCTTCCCCATTGGCTTTCTTGTCGTTTCTAGATTAGATTAGATTAGCCAATTAGATGCTGTACTGTCGGAGAATGGTAGAACACGGTATCTCTGGAAAAAGAAATTTTATGAAAAAATTATATATTTTGTAAATGTCCAACAATTGCAATACTTTTGAAACAACTACGTGTGTTAAAATAACCAGTGGTCATAGTTTTAGACATGTACATTGTAGCTTTGAAAGTAAGTTTCTGCTTTATTCTCAGGAAAATATTATAAAACTTTCATATTCGGGAATTTTAAAGACTACAAAATAACTAGCTGAAGTCGCCACAAACTATATAATTGATAAGAAATGTTCTTGTACAAAAACACAAATAATGTACTTGGGTAGATCCGGATTTTGCACGTTCATCGAAAACGGCAAACAGAAATGGATAAAGATAAAGACGCAAATTGGTAGCATATCGTTAAATTTTGAAAATAAGCAGAAATTTTTTGAGTCAGACGTCACGTGACGTTGTACATGATTATAATCGCAGATGACATTAACATTATGGCACTTAAAGAGAGTATTATTAATTTATCTACGTTTTCGATGTATTAATCAATATTGAAAACGTGGAAATTATCAACTCGCTAGATTGATAATAGCTATTTAGTATGGAACGCCGTAGCTGTCTTTACATAAGGATTTTGTCTATATTCGGTGGTATCGACATTATATTCGGTAGAAACACGTTTATATTGAGTGCATATGTCTTTATATTGAGTGCATATGTCTTTATATTGAGTGCATATGTCTTTATATTGAGTGCATATGTCTTTATATTGGGTGCTTATGTCTTTATATTATTAATTGATATTTTTCTGATAAATTTGATTAGTGTAAAGCCTGTCACATGACATGCTGTATTTGGTAAGGTTCTTTGAAAACGGCTGATAGAAAAGTGATGTTGCACGGTTATATTTAGAAAACATGATATTGCACGGCTATTTTTAAATAATTGGAATTCCCCTTTAAACAGCCAATCAGAATGACTTCTCTCTGTTTCCGGTTTGAAAGTTAGGAAAGTATGTACATTGTGAAAAATTGCAAATATTTCAATATGTTGCATGTATTTTTGTATTTATAAATCTTTTAAATTGAAAGTTTTCATAATTTCAGATGATATTCAAATGAAATGTGATATTTTCGTACATGTGACAAAACTCATCAAAACAGTAAACTAATCAAAAGAACATTGAACTAAATTCCTTTAAAATACTAGTATATACAGATGTGCATAAAAATATCAATTAATAATATAACAATTGTAGCCTTTAACTACGGTCGATATGAAAAATATCGACATGAGATAACATATCGACCTCCAACTTCGTTGTTGGTCGATATGTTCTCATGTCGATATTTTTTCATATCGACCTAATTTAAAGGCTATAATTGTATAATATTGAGTGCATATGTCTTTATATTGAGTGCATATGTCTTTATATTGGGTGCATATATCTTTATATTGGGTGCTTATTTCTTTATATTGAGTGCTTATGTCTTTATATTGAGTGCATATGTCTTTATATTAAGTGTATATGTTGTATCTATATTATATTGAGTGCTTATGTCTTTATATTGAGTGCTAATGTCTTTATATTGAGTGCTTATGTCTTTATATTGAGTGCATATCTCTTCATATTGAGTGCATATGTCTTTATATTGGGTGCTTATGTCTTTATATTGAGTGCACATGTCTTGATATTGAGTGCATAAGCCTTTATATTGAGTGCATACGTCTTTATATTAAGTGCATATGTCTTTATATTGGGTGCATATGTCTTTATATTGGGTGCTTATGTCTTTATATTAAGTGCATATGTCTTTATATTGGGTGCTTATGTCTTTATATTGAGTGGATATGTCTTTATATTAAGTGCATATGTTGTATCTATATTATATTGAGTGGTTATGTCTTTATATTGAGTGCTTATGTCTTTATATTGAGTGCTTATGTATTTATATTAAGTGCTTATGTCTTAATATTGGGTGTAATTGTCATTATATTGAGTGGTTTTGACTGTATAGTCGGTACTCTTAACTCTATGTTGGGTGGGTTTTCCATTATATTCGGTGGTTTTATCATTATATTATGTTGTATCTATATTATATTGAGTGCTTTTGTCTATATGTTAAGCTCTTTCATTATTATAACCCCCGCAAACTTGTTTGGGGAGTATATAGGAATCACCCTGTCCGTCTGTCCGTCTGTCCACATCACTTGTAAGCGCAACTCCTCCTAAACCGCTTCATGAAATTGAATGAAACTTAGCATACAGGAAGTACATTATATGTAGATGTGCATGAAGAATTTTTATTGACATCGGATATCTTTAAGGGGAGATAATTGGACTTGAAAGCGAAGCGAGGGATATCCCTTTGTGAGCGTGCTCACAGTCCAAACTTGTTATATTCAGTAGACGTGTCTATATATTAAGTGTCTTCTTCAATATATTGTATCGATTGCTGGATTATTGAGGCTTGTTTAGGGTATATTGGGATATAGGATATTCACATATTTTGTTCATGGGATACGGGATATTTAAGGCAAAACTTACTGGGATATGGGATATTTAAATCCATTTTATTTACAGGGATATTGGATATTGGAAAACACTTTTTCGGATACGGGATATTTGATGAAAAATTTTAAGGATATATGGGATATTGGTACCCACCTCCCTCCTTCCAATCAAGCCTCTTTTCTGGATCTGCTAGTGGTCAGAACTTATCAACACCATGTTTAATATAAACTTTTAACGTAGGTGTATTAAAATAGACGGTTAAATGCACATTTCATTGTTTCAATCAATAGCAAATCTTGATTTTTAAATTATAAATTGTTTCAGGCGTATTGTAAATTGCAGTGCAAATAAGATATAGCGGTAATGTTTTCTCAGACTTCATTTTTGCAAATATAATTAGATCGATCCGTTACGTCTTTTTGCATATTTACATTAAGTGCAACCCTTAGCTGCATTCAATTTTAAAATAGCCTTTAATTATTTGTGATCATTTTCAAAAGCCTGAGCTAAGAAAATTTGAAAACATGTATGCTTACTTGTATTTTCATTTTGATAACTAATAAGTGACTAAAAACAGAAGCCTTCAAAATGCAGTAGAGAAAAAAACTGAAAAAGGCAGGCACGCGAGAGTTGACAAACCGAATGACTAAGAATTTAAAAGAAAGCTCAAAAGAATTGAAAAATTCTGAAGATAGCCGAAGACTTTCAGTTTTCATAGACATTTATAAAAACGCAAATAATTTTACATTTCTGTAGGCATAGACAAAAGGTGCATTTGATGGATTTCATTGGACCAGAGTCAGCATAAAAAATGACAATATAACTAAAAATTTATGACATTGTCACAAAATGTAACATTACTTTTAGCAGGTGCCCCTGCAAATATCATCAATATGAATATACAAAAGACTCCGAAAAGGAGTTTTAACGTAAAAAAAAGAAGATTTTGTAGTGTTAGATATTAATATATAGCGTTATTAATTCATTAGCGTTTTTTTTCAATAATTAAGTTGGAAAAAAAATTTTCAAACGCGAAATTTTTCTAGCAAAGATAAGATATTCTTAATTCCTAATCAAAGTGGCCTTTATAGGGCATAACATACATGTGTATGACACTCAATTGCACACAACATTACAATGCAAAACAAATACAGTATTCTATCAGGGTTTCGGTTTCGTTTAAACAAAGCACCACTGAAACCAGGCCCTTAATCGATAGAAACTATATAATTTTGAGGATTTCTCTTTCAATGTAAAATTTAAAAAAATCCATTCAGCAATATTAATTTCAAATTAAAAAGATACAATTTTTATAGTAAAAATAAAATTTTCCATGTTCATGGCTTCTTTGGCAATCGCCCATACATAACCCATATAGTGTCGCTAGGCGTAAAACACCACACCCACACACTCCTTTTCAAGGAAAAAAAAAACCAATTAAATAAAAAAAAGTTTTCGTTTATACTTTTGAATAAAAACATGCTAAAGCAGTGGTGGATCTGAATGGGGTTGTTGTTCGGGGAAAGGAATACCTTTTCCTGATTCAATTTGTAATTTTCGTGCAGATTTTCCGCAATAAATTAATTTGCCTTCACCCCCTCAACTTTTTCCAAAATTCTGACCCCTTGGCAATCTCGCATCATCCAATTTTTAGGTGCGTCGACAAGGGCGTTAAAAACACTCACACACACAACTATATATTATTCTTTGATTTAATTATTTAATTTTATATTAGGGGGTGGGATTAAACAAGAAGTTTGGAAGAAAACCTTGGCTCAGAGGCGGAGCTTGTTATAAAATGATACGCAAAAACCCCCAGTTCGACCTATGGCATCGCAGCAACGTTGAGGGCAATAAGGAAGATAATTATTCTTTAAAAGATTTAAAGACTCAGAAGGTGTCAATCAAGTACGATTTAAACCCTAGTCCGTAACGTTTGTTCCTGATAATCCTTTCAGCAAAAATCGTTCAGTAAAATTAAGATTTATGACATGTCAGATTAACTTTTGGTATATAAACTTATATCTCGAACATCGGTATTACACACTCTGCAGATGTAAGACCTCCAAGACGGTCAGAGTGGGGAAACGCTTCTACCCATGTGGGGTACTGGAGTAGGCCAACGTTACATCGGAGCAGTCCGGCCGTTAGTAGGACATATGCTGCCAAGTTCTTCGACCAGGTATCCCGAAGGCCGGGCTTCGACAAAACCACCATGGTGGAGTCCATGGACAACTAACCCTAACAACCGTCCGAACGAGGGTATTAATTTATCAGTGTAGGACGTAAAAAACCCCCCATCATCATCATCATCGGCATTAATTTCACTCAGCCTTGAAGATGTGGCAAGATGTGGCAAGACAAGTTCAAAGAGTTTGTAAGGTATAACATACATGATAGTATTTTACAGAATATCCGTATAAATTTTGTACAAAATATCCCTTCTAAAGAAATACACCTTTAGGAATTAAACTCTCTAAACTACATATAATTCACATTGGTGTGCATTTTTTAAAAAGTTCCCGAACTTTCCTCAAACACTAAAGCTGTCATGTTATCCCAAGTTCTGCATAAGATCATTATTAGAGAAGAGCTTGTTGAAATACCGGCACTATATCAGTAATAGTTTTATTAAGTTTTGAACCACCAGTATATAGCTTTAATACAACAGTCTATTACAAAATGGAATTCACCTTCAATTTCTGAGACACACACGCGTAAACTTCGGGCATGATTTAGTCTTTAAAGATATTTTAATATCTATCTATTTATTCATTTTTCCGTTTTCCGTTCCGTTATCCGTTATCCGTTTCCGTTCCGCGTTCCGTTTCCGCGTTTTAGTAACACCCGGTGGACCGGTGTTTCTAGTAAAACAAGTACTATCTTTAAAAAAGATAACCGACGCATTAAAGATATAAATTGAGTTATGCATTGAACTACGAATCGCCATTATTGCCATACAAATTCCCCGTTTCAATAGACCAGAAATGTTTGATGGAATTTTTTGGGGTGGAAGTACTGACGGACGCGATTATTACTACGTGAAAGAAATCATGAACCTATAAATTAACATTAGTCCCAGGTGAAACAAGTTTGAAATTATTAATTTATACATGTGTGCGCCCCCCCCCCCCCCCCCTACATTTTTATTTACGTGTTTTCGAAATTAACAGATGTGTGAGATTTACCAAGCATACAGTTAACTTAAAATTAATTTACATACAACTACATGTACTTTGTTGTACATGTACATGTATTCCAGAACCTTTATTGCTATTATGTATTGAAGCCCACTGCCTAAGATATAGAATGAAGTTTTTCTGCGAGCACCAAAGCATTTATAACTGTTGCAACAAATTGAATATTAGATTTTTTAATATTATGTTTATAGTTTAAAATTTACGGATTAAGCAAAGTATACTTTACAATTAGAGCCACAACTCTCTATCTATGTGTGTACTACGACGGACGCCCAAGAACAATAATAATACATTTGATTTACAATCAACATGAACATAAAATGATTGTTAATTTGTATTTATTAAAGAAATTAATTAAAATTTCTTCTCTTCGTCTTTTTTACACTCTATAAAATCCCGCAAAAATCCAGCGTGTTAATATGCGTTTTAATTTGCGCTGTACTTCAAATAAAAAATATTTAACATTTTTTTACAAGTTGTTTGATATTAAATTTTATACAAACTGCAGCTCATCTCTATCGTTTTTAATACTTAAATTGCACTGTGAAATAATTATATAAAAACAGACGGCAAAAATCTAATAATAATACACAATTTGAAAGGTGCATTGCCAATTTACCACCCTGTTCCGAACCCCTGTCCAATTTATTACCCTGTTCCGAACTCCCGGCCAAATTAGTTTTTGACTAATCAAGAAACAGAATTAGGATCACGTGACTTGCTTTTTTCGAGAGGTGAAGTGTCATGAGGTCAAAGGGTAAAAAGTGAATATAATACCGACTGCGTCGGAAAAAGCCCGCCAATACTTTTTCCGTCCGATCAGTCGATGCCACTAACTCAACTAATTTCAAGCGAATATAAATCAATTACCACAAAAAAACACACCTAGCATAATGATAAATCAACCGAATATATAATGACATTTCAGCCTAATATAATGCAAAGTCAGACTAACATATAGTGAAGTCAACGTAATATAAATAATGGGGCTTGTTTAGAGGGGGTACCAATATCCCATATCTCCGTAAATTTTTCATCAAATATCCCGTATCCGAAAAAGTGTTTTTCCAATATCCTATATCCTTGTAAATAGAATGGATTTAAATATACCATATCCCAGTAAGTTTTGCCTTAAATATCCCGTATCCCATGAACAAAATATGTGAATATCCTATATCCCAATATACCCTAAACAAGCCTCAATAATCCAGCAATCGATACAATATATTGAAGAAGACACTTAATATATAGACACGTCTACTGAATATAACAAGTTTGGACTGTGAGCACGCTCACAAAGGGATATCCCTCGCTTCGCTTTCAAGTCCAATTATCTCCCCTTAAAGATATCCGATGTCAATAAAAATTCTTCATGCACATCTACATATAATGTACTTCCTGTATGCTAAGTTTCATTCAATTTCATGAAGCGGTTTAGGAGGAGTTGCGCTTACAAGTGATGTGGACAGACGGACAGACGGACAGGGTGATTCCTATATACTCCCCAAACAAGTTTGCGGGGGTTATAATAATGAAAGAGCTTAACATATAGACAAAAGCACTCAATATAATATAGATACAACATAATATAATGATAAAACCACCGAATATAATAGAAAACCCACCCAACTTAGAGTTAAGAGTACCGACTATACAGTCAAAACCACTCAATATACTGACAATTACACCCAATATAAAGACATATGCACTCAATATAAAGATGTAAGCACTCAATATAAAGACATAAGCACCCATTATAAAGACGTATGCACTCAATATAAAGTCATATGCACTCAATATAAAGACATAAGCACCCAATATAAAGACATATGCACTCAATATAAAGACATATGCACACAATATAAAGACATAAGCACTCAATATAAAGACATAAGCACCCAATATAAAGACATAAGCACTCAATATAAAGAAATAAGCACCCAATATAAAGATATATGCACCCAATATAAAGACATATGCACTCAATATAAAGATGTAAGCACTCAATATAAAGACATAAGCACCCATTATAAAGACGTATGCACTCAATATAAAGTCATATGCACTCAATATAAAGACATAAGCACCCAATATAAAGACATATGCACTCAATATAAAGACATAAGCACCCAATATAAAGACATGTGCACTCAATATAAAGACATAAGCACTCAATATAAAGAAATATGCACGCAATATAAAGACATAAGCACTCAATATAAAGACATAAGCACCCAATATAAAGGCATAAGCACTCAATATAAAGAAATAAGCACCCAATATAAAGATATATGCACCCAATATAAAGACATATGCACTCAATATAAAGACATATGCACTCAATATAAAGACATAAGCACCCAATATAAAGACATATGCACTCAATATAAAGACATATGCACTCAATATAAAGACATATGCACTCAATATAAACTTGTTTCTACCGAATATAATGTCGATACCACCGAATATAGACAAAATCCTTATGTAAAGACAGCTACGGCGTTCCATAATTTAGACGTTTCCTAAAGTTCGATATATGGACAAAAATGCCCTTCCCCCACTCCCTACAGCATACACAAGATGTAGCAATGAGATGGCCTTCAACTTTTCGCAATATTTGAAGTGCGTACGTGAGTATACTGAACGCGAGTTATTAACACGTTCTTCGTATAAAAAAAACCTTATAGATTAGATCGTTCTTGTTAAAATATTTATCTTTCACCAGTTCATAATTTTTACCTGAAGTTAGCATATTTATTCTGTAAATTTCTCCAAAATAACTGCACTAAGTTTTTATTAATAGTATTTAGTTCGTTATTGTTACGTCATAGCTAATTGTTATAAAACTGCGTATCATGACTTGTATTTTTTCTGCTGAGTCACTCTCTGTTAATACGAGTATCCTAAGTGATTTAAATCATGTTTAACGTTATAAGTATGGAGACTTTAATACTATTAAAAGAAAGGTTGTGAAATCACAATTGTGAAAATGATTTAAGAAGAAAAAAGGGGGGTGGAGTTAATAGGTATGCATACTGGCCGCAGAGGATAATTATTAACGATATTTTGTGCTGTATATTTCAACACGCCAGCATGGCAATTGATTTTTTTGAACAGCTTTCATCGTCATTGAAAGTTTATCTTACTCTGTGTCCTAATTTTTTAACATTGAAAATGGTCAGTTCGTGCGCATTATTCTGGACTGCGCATGTTTGATTAACAGAACCATAGATCGTGCGCGGTAATCAAGACTGCGCATGGTATGTTTAAATACCGATAGATATACGAAATCTACGTTATAGGACTATATAAACACTCCCTGTGAAATAGAACATTATATATTACGGTCATATGCGGAAATAGAAGATTTTGAGGGTAAGATTTTTCTTTTCGAATATATGTGTGAGCGAGAATTATTTACTTAATATTATATTTACTTACTTCACAGATTAATGTATTAAGATTGTACGGCATATATTGCGGCTCTGTTTAATGCATGTATTTAAATAGCTTTTCAATAGTCCAGGATGTGTATTCAAATTTGTACGTCATAAAGTATGGTTGTATTTATTTATTGTATTTAATAGAATTTTCAATAAGCCAGGATGTGTATTTAAAATGTTTGTACTTTAAAGAAGAACTAATTTACAATGTAAAAAGTAGAATTTTCTTGATAAAATATAGTCGTATTGCCTAAAGTTTACATATTGGCCGCATTATATGATGCTAGATATATATTGGACTGAGGCGAAAGTCCAATATTGCTAGTCTTAGACCAATAACTCAGCCAATATGAAAGTGTACTGACTAACCAGTCCAATATGTCATATTGACGAGTTTAACATGGAGCCAAAGAAAGTCCAATATAGGATTAAAAAACTTGACGCAATTATATCCAACATATGATTGTGTATACCCACTACTGAATAATGGTATATGATACACTTTACCCATCCTTTTGATTAACACACGAACTCGCATACTACAGAAATGGAGGCAAAAGGTTTGGCATGCCATGAAACCAGATTTAACCCACTATATTTTTTCGAAATGCCTTACCAAGTCATGACCATTTCCGTAGTTGTTTCATTTTTGGTTGTTGGTTTTCGAGTTTGTCGGTTTCTTGGATTATTTTTGTGAAGTTTTCCTTTGCGTTCGGTATTTTGCTATTACCTTACTGGTCCAATATGTGTCGTATTGACTAGTCATTATGACTATTACCTTACTAGTCCAATATGTGTCGTATTGACTAGTCATTATGGCTATTACCTTACTAGTCCAATATGTGTCGTATTGACTAGTCATTATGGCTATTACCTTACTAGTCCAATATGTGTCGTATTGACTAGTCATTATGGCTATTACCTTACTAGTCCAATATGTGTCGTATTGACTAGTCATTCTGGCTATTACCTTACTAGTCCAATATGTGTCGTATTGACTAGTCATTATGGCTATTACCTTACTAGTCCAATATGTGTCGTATTGACTAGTCATTATGGCGGATAGGTTAATATCATATCCTATTGTGCTACTTGTGTAGTACTGTATTGGCGAATTAATACTTATATTATATTGTTGGTCAATAACGCATAATATTGATTAATAGTTTTTTTGTCGGTAAGCGTATTGTATTTACTACTAGAATATTCGCTTAGATGGAAGTAAACAAACTGTCCATATGATATATTTTTTGCCGAAACAGTCAAATACTGAATAGGTCTGGATGGCCGAGTGGTAAGATTGTTAGTCATCTACTATTGATCACGTGGTCTGTCAGTACGTAGGTCCGAGGGTTCCCGTTTTACTGCAGCCAGGAGTACTTGACTGCAATTTTAATTTTGGATTTTCTTCGAGAAATCTGGACGGCTTCCTTCACAATTAAAACTGGACGCCACGATATAGCTTGAAATTGCTGAATGTGGCGTTAAACACAATTAAAACAAACCATTACGGAATTAACCAATCCCAATAACGATTTGATCCTGGAATAGCCTAATTTCGTCTGTATTGGCCTGATAAGGACTGAATATTCAATGAAGGTAATAACAAAATACCGAAAACTAATTAAACTGTCAAAACAGACAAACCTGTCATCATTTATTTGGTAAAATAATGAAGATAACAGTTGTATTGACATAGATATTGGTCCAATGCGTATTGTCAAGTAATCGTTCGACTGGCTAATTTATGTTTCAATGTGTGATATATTCAGGACGAGAACATGTTAACAGCCAATAAACTTATCTGTGTAATAAACCGAAAAATTTGGAATCTCGATGGCGACTTACAACAAATGATACAGTTAAAATTCCACAAAATTATATGTCGATTGACTGTTTTAAAACACGCAAGCCCTTCCTCCTTCTTATAACTAGAGAAACACATGTGTATGCATTAATAAGGATATTTGGCACGTTCACATCATGAACGTGTTTCGGATTTTAAAAAAATCACATTTGGCATTGCTTAATGCTAAAAAGCTGTTTCTTTTGAAAAAAATGTATGTCGCTAGTAATTTCTGGTTTCAACATTTTTTTCTTTTAAATAGATTCCCAAATTCATCAATGGAAAACGGCGCAGTAACTTCAAATGTAACGACTAATGGACATCTATACAAAAAGAAAAGGATCCACGAACAAATGACTACAAATGGCTGTAATGAACAAATTACAAATGGCTTCAACGAAGACGCTAAAAACGGCGATATTGGCAAAGCCACAGATGGTCATTCGTGCAAGTCGCATCATCATTTTCTGACAAAGCTGTTCGAAACAATGATTTCAGAAGGCATTGACAAAGCTAACAATAGAAAAAATAAAATCGTCGAATTCCAACATCCAAAAGACTTGGAACAAATCCTTGACCTTGAACTGAAGGACTCCACTACTGACGATCGTCTGCTGTCAATATGTAATGACGTCATAAAGTACTCCGTTAAAACAGGTCAGTAACACACAGATCATTTTTCAAAAATATTGAATTTAATGGCCGTAGCTTTAGCAACGGGTAAATTGAGACCATGTTGAGTCTTCGCTTGTGTTGCGTAGCGCTTAAAAATACTTTTTTCTGACAATACTTGCGGTAAACAAGATTTATCTCCCATTTGCAGAGTTATGTGTTCTTTAGAGCAGGTACTTTATAGTACCTACTGTGAGTAAAAAGTAGTTTTTCTAGTTTTTATTCACAAAATAAAAATCGAAATAGCAAAGCATCTGGTAAAATTTATTATGATATGCCAACTAATTCTGCAGTTTTTTTAGTTGTACTGGAAGAGTTAGTCCACAGACATTATTTTAAAAAAAAATTAAAACGTGATTTTTCCCTATCTGTTCAATACTTGATACCTGCTGTTATGAAAGACAACTCTTGCAAATGGGAAGTAACTCTTGTATTTCCGAAAATAGGGAATGTGTGTCATCAGATGCGTCCATTATCACCGCGAACAAAAGAAATTGCTTTTTTTACAAGCGCAAAAACAATCTTTAACGTTTTAATCTATTGGTCTATCGTAATGTAACTGAGCACCAGTAATCAATTGAGCTATTTTCATTACCTCGTCATTGTAATAGGACACCAGTAATCTATTGGTGTATCGAAGTTACCTCGTCGGTGTAACAAGCCACCAGTAATCTATTGGTCTATCGAAGTTAACTCGTCAGTGTAACTGGGCACCAGTAATCTGTTGGTCTATCGAAGTTAACTCGTCATTGTAATTGGGCACCAGTAATCTATTGGTCTATCGAAGTTACCTCGTCATTGTAACTGGGCACCAGTAATCTATTGGTCTATCGAAGTTAACTCGTCATTGTAATTGGGCACCAGTAATCTATTGGTCTATCGAAGTTAACTCGTCAGTGTAACTAGGCACCAGTATTCTATTGGTCTATCAAAGATACCTCGACAGTGTAATTGGGCACCAGTAATCTATTGGTGTATCGATGTTACCTCGTCGGTGTAACTGGGCACCAGTAATCTATTGGTCTATCGAAGTTACTTCGTCAATGTAATTGGGCACCAGTAATCTATTGGTGTATCGAAGTATCCTCGTGAGTGTAATTGGGCACCAGTAATCTATTGGTCTATCGAAGTTACCTCGTCAATGTAATTAGGCACTCGTAATCTATTGGTCTTTCGAAGTTACCTCGTCAGTGTAACTGGGCACCAGTAATCTATTGGCCTATCAAAGTTACCTCGTCAGTGTAATAGGACACCAGTAATCTATTGGTCTATCGAAGTTACCTCGTCATTGTAATAGGACACCAGTAATCTATTGGTCTATCGAAGTTACCTCGTGAGTGTAATTGGGCACCGCTTATCTATTGGTCTATTGAAGTTACCCCGTCAGTGTAACTGGGCACTAGTTATCTATTGTCTATCGATGTACCCTCGTCAGTGTAATTGGGCACCAGTAATCTATTGGTCTATCGAAGTTTCCTCGTCATTGTAATTGGGCACCAGTAATCTATTGGTCTATCGAAGTTTCCTCGTCATTGTAATTGGGCACCAGTAATCTATTGGTCTATCGAAGTTACCTCGTGAGTGTAATTGGGCACCAGTAATCTATTGGTCTATCGAAGTTACCTCGTGAGTGTAATTGGGCACCAGTAATCTATTGGTCTATCGAAGTTTCGTCGTCATTGTAATTGGGCACCAGTAATCTATTGGTCTATCGAAGTTTCCTCGTCATTGTAATTGGGCACTCGTAATCTATTGGTCTACCGAAGTTTCCTCGTCAGTGTAACTGGGCACCAGTAATCTATTGGTCGATCGAAGTTTTCTCGTCAGTGTAACTGGGCACCAGTAATCTATTGTCTATCGATGTAACCTCGTCAGTGTAACTGGGCACCAGTAATCTATTGGTCTATCGAAGTTACCTCGTCATTGTAATAAGGCACCAGTAATCTATTGGTCTATCGAAGTTACCTCGTCAGTAAAATTGGGCATCGGTAATCTATTGGTCTATCGAAGTAACATCGTCATTGTAACTGGGCACCAGTAATCTATTGGTCTATCGAAGTTACCTCGTCATTGTAATAGGACACCAGTAATCTATTGGTCTATCGAAGTTACCTCGTCAGTATAATTGGGCACCGGTAATCTATTGGTCTATCGAAGTTACCTCGTCAGTGTAACTGGGCACCAGTAATCTATTGGTGTATCGAAGTTACCTCGTCATCGTAACTGGGCACCAGTAATCTATTGGTCTATCGAAGTTACCTCGTCAGTGTAACCGGGCACCAGTAATCTATTGGTCTATCGAAGTTACCTCGTCATTGTAACTGGGCACCAGTAATATATTGGTCTATCGAAGTTACCTCGTCAGTGTAACTGGGCACCAGTAGATTGTATCAACATACTTACGAATTCATCAAACCGTTATTTGTATACCTTATAATGTATGCAGAATGTTTAATGATTGCAGGATAAATATGTTGCTTTAAGATATAATAACCACACACGATAGAATGAGTTCGAGACTAACTGCGCGCAGTCTCAATCTAAATTGACAAAGATTGCAACTGCACCTATCAACGGTTGAAAAACCTGCACGTAGTCATGAGATAGCTAAAAAACGTGCTGAAAGTGGCGATAAACCGCATTCAAACAAAGAAACAAAGACAAACAAACAAACAAAAAATAGAGCGAAAAAACTGCTTTGTTTTATTTGTGTAGATCAATAGACAGGGTTTCATTAATTATTGCTCATTCATTTGAAGAGCTCATTCTGGATTTGGTTTCTCCATTTACGCTTTACACTTCCGGTGGCTTGTTCCTCTCGCTGTGTGTTAAAAATGGCAGTCATTTTAATATCCTTGCAGTCTAATAGTTATTTATGTGTTCGTATTTGAAGGTCATCCAAGGTTTTTTAACCAGCTATACGGCGGCATCGATGAATATTCATTAGGCGGTTCTTGGCTAACAGAAACATTGAACACGAGTCAGTAAGTATTTTATTACATGTACCTTACCTTTATGATCTAATTGTGTTCAGCTCATGTTAGGTATTTTTCTGTTTGTTTGAATGGTGTTGAACGCCACTTTCAGCAATTTTCCGGCTATATCATCACATCGTGTTTTTATTGGGGAGGACGTCGGAGTACCCGGAGAGAGTCCCGGACCTTACATGGGAAAACTGGCAATCCCTTTCAACTGGGTTTGGAGTAGAGTACACCCTGCCCACAATAAGACTCGAACCACAACCTCAGTGTTAACAATTACGTGAACAACATTAACCTTAATTTCTCCCGAGTTTTCATTAATTTAAAACACTGCAAAAGTACCTCTTGAAAATTACCATCAAACAACCGACACAAATTATACTGCTTTCTCGCTAACTACGTTTCATTAAAGAGACCTAGCAAAGTGTAATCGGCTCAAGTTTGTTGACTGTGGTTATTATAGTATGCTAGCACAATTACTAGTATCCGGGTCCCAATTTGGCGCCTTATGCGAAAACGCGGCTAGTAAATAATAAATTATAGCTTTACATCGAACGTGATTTGCATTTCATGACCTTGAACTCTCCCGAGTTTCACAACATTGCATACATTTCGCTCACGATTTACAACCTAAGCCATCTGCTTCATTATTGTTTATGTATACAATCGAGGTTGCTCCAGTTCATACTTATATCATCTTTATACCCACCCGCTTGAGCGAGGTGTATATATAGTAATGGAGTGTCCGTCCGTCCGTCCGTTACACTCTCTTATGCGCAACTCCTCCTAAACTACTGAATAGAATTTGATGAGACTTACACAGATTTTTGTCACATAGTGCGATTGTGCACCTGATATTTAACATTTTGATCGGAATGATATTTAGGGTTTCCCATTGAAAAACGCGGACTTTGTCATTGACACAAGGAAAGCGGGGTTATCAAATAGTGAGCATTGCTCACAGTTTTTCTAGGTATGCATTCTTAGTTGCTCTAATATTGATATCATTGTTATGTATACATTCGAGGTTGCTCCAGTTTTTATATCGTTTTTAGCTATACATTCGAGGTTGCTCCAGTTTGTATATCTTTGTTAGGTATACATTCGAGGTTGCTCCAGTTCTTAATTATATCGTTTTATGTATACATTCGAGGTTGCTCCAGTTTTTATATCGTTTTAGGTATACATTCGAGGTTGCTCCAGTTTTCACACTGATTGAACAATGTGTTATAAAGAAAATGCTCGACCTTGCAGGATTTGATTCTGGTGATGGAATATTTTGTCCAGGTAAGTGATATACTCCATTTTTGACACTGTGACATTTTGTATTGTAAAAATTGAAATATTTTTTTGTGTGGGAAGCCGCAGAACCGTTCCGTTGTCACGGGTCAGGAAAATCCCTTTCCAACAGTAGGCGGATATAACCGATGTTGGTCCGACTGGAAACATCTAACCAGAAATCAAAGGATGGCATCATGCATGTCAATGACGTCACAATGACGACAGAAAATGTCATTCGCGATTGCTGCAAAAGTCGGTAAACCCTTACTTCATGGTTGGCATGTAAATTGTTTTTATAAACTTTGAAAATACGACATATACAGGCTGATTGTTATAAACAAGTGAAACAATGCGTTCGTGAAACGCTTCGTGAAAGGCATCTAATAATACCCGACTTTGACATTCGACCTCTTAGATCAATGTCGTGAATATGATTTGCACGGACAACTATTAATTGTATAGGTACAATAACATTGATGCAATCTCCACATTAAATAACACTTATAATATTATAATATCAAACTTCCGTTGCGAAAAACATGAACATCGATTGATTGCCTTTTATCCATACATTTCTTGGTAAAAACGGAATCAGTGACGGATTTTGCATTAATTGATAATATTTTAATTTCGTTTAAATACTCAATACATGAGCAAAGTTGGTTATTTCGTATAACCTAACTGGGTTTTTCAGCACGTGACTGATGGTGACGTCATAACAAGATGTATTGATGACGTTGACTTTACTTGAATTCTTCCGCAAACAACAAGTGACGACACTAAAATTGTGAATTGCAAATATTTTTTGATTACTTGTAAAATATTGTTCTTGTTACATTTGTACTTCATTTTTACTACAGAATTTAAAATATAAGGTTTGTTTCCAATTGTTGGTTAGATTATCGGATATAAACGACTTTGGATCGATTTACGCTGCAACATAAACTGCTTCGCGGTTTATTCAGCGTAAATCGACCCAAAGTCGTTTATATCCAATAATCTAACCAGCAATTCAAAACAATCCTTAAATAATTATTGCACTTATTTACAGGTGGTTCAATATCCAACATGTATGCCCTCAATGTTGCAAGGTACCAACGATTCCCAGACATCAAACAGAAGGGGATGCGCGCGCTTCCCAACATTTGTGTATTAACTTCAGAAAAGGTAATATATTTTTATTTCCCACCTAAGATTTCAAGCCATTTCTATTTCTGTTATATCTTATGAACTGACAGTTTCGTAATAATTAGAAGAGACAAGTTTTGAAATGGCAACTAAGTCTATTATGAATTCAAGACCATATCTCATATAAACGACCCAGAAATCCTTTGTAAATTCATTTATTTATTTATTTATTTATTTATTTATTTATTTATTTATTTATTTATTTACTGATATTTTAGGGTCATTACTCAATATTAAAGGGGGCATCCTTTCTTGGCATCGGCATGGAAAATGTTATATCTGTAAAAACTGACGATAAAGGCCGAATGTCATCAGTAGCATTAGAAGCTTCGATCCAGGAATGCCATTTACAGGTAAAAAACAATAACTCCTGTAAAAACTGACGATAAAGGTCGAATGTCGCCAGTAGCATTAGAAGCTTCGATCCAGGAATGCCAGTTACAGGTAAAAAACGATAACTCCTGTAAAAACTGACGATAAAGGTCGAATGTGACCAGAAGAATTAGAAGCATCGATCCAGGAATGCAAGTAACACGTAAGAACGATAACTCCTGTAAAAACTGACGATAAAGGTCGAATGTGACCAGAAGAATTAGAAGCATCGATCCAGGAATGCAAGTAACAGTGGCGGATCCAGAGGGGGGGTCCAGGGGGTCCGGACCCCCCCTTTCGTTTTGACAAGCATGGGGTCTGGACCCCTACTTTTGTGTTGGCAGTTTTATAAATGTTTATTTTTCGACGGCTTAGAAGTTATAACTAATCGTAAATCATGTTTTAGGTGTCAGGAAATCGTCAGAATGCAGGATTTTACACCATTTCGTTCAGAGCTTCTGGGGGCCCCCAGACCCCCTGCCGTAATACGACCTCTGCGAGGTCGGCATGGTGGTCTTCGGCCACCATGACAAATTTGGACCCCCCCTTTCATTTGAGGCTGCATCCGCCCCTGCAAGTAACACGTAAGAACGATAACTCATTGCGTTGATATCTCTGGTGGAGTGATTAAGGTAGTCATCTACGTGCTGTCAACACTTAGGTTGCAGTTTGGAGACTCATGTCGGGCAGGATGTGCTTGACTCCAATCTTAAATTACTGTTTTTCTACAAAGGTCAGGGGTCTTTCTTCTGATACACCGACATAGACACAACTGATTCAATGAAAACTGGACGCCACAATAAAGCTAAAAATAAACACCATAAAAACAAAACAATTGCGTTTTTTATTCGTCACATATTATACAAATGTAAGTGTATTAACTTTAAATTCAAGTTCAATCATGAGATAGAAACCAGCTTTCAAGAAAAGTGAGATTAACGGATTAATGACACAAAGTGTCCTGTATCTCAGGTTACACAAGTGGAGATAATTGATAGATTGAATGTTTCATTAAGGTACAGCAGGCAGTATTTTACCTATATTCAAGAAGAGAACCAGTTTACAAACAGTTAATCGACGGGGGAAAGGATAGACAAACAAGAACAAAATTTTGACTGCCCGGGGAAATTATGGGCCATTGGATATGGACTGATAGAGAATTAAGTCCTATGTAAGGGCTACATTGGTCGTATTGTTTTTAGAAATCTACACAAAGATTCTTTATTTTGCATGCAGATACAATAATCTGATATTCTGTAACTCATTGACCATAATGTATCTTTTGATCGCTCGTCTGCATTGAACGATACCGATGATAAAATTACCATTAAAAGCGTACAATATTTGAGTTTAAGCTCACGATTCCTTCTATTTTGGTTTTGATATAAGTTTTGCAAAGATTTTTATGACAGAGGTGATGTGATCATTATCTATGACTATAAAGGCTGATAACAGCATATCCGGCTTCTACAGTCAATATGTTTAGATTTAATTAGTTGTTATTTTTCCAGTTGTGTCCATTTCGTTTATTAGTGTACCCTTGGAAGCATTATCAGCAGATGATACCCCTCCTGTGGGTAAATTAAAAGCACTTCGCATAAAACAACCTTAGTAACTGCAAAAGTATGTTATGCTTCTTTGGGGAGTTGATGGTTCTTTGAAGACTATGATTGGCTGTTACAGGGCATGGCACCGTATATTGTTAATGCGACTGCTGGTACGACGGTGCTAGGAGCATACGACCCTATAGATGAAATAGCTTCAGTGTGCCAAAAATACGGACTATGGTTGCACGTGGATGGTGCATGGGGTGCCTCGGCTCTGTTATCGAAGAATAACAGACACTTTATGAAAGGCATAGAGAGGTAGGTTACATACTACTGCAAAGTTCTCTATAAACACAAACTAACTAAGTATCTATCATTTAGGAATAGACCGGGTGAACATTGAAAGATTAATGAAGAGACTGAAATGTTAAGTCCGCCTATTTTCCGACTTGGATATCTATGGATTCTTCCACACATCGCCATTAATTAAGACATTTATCCACTCAAGAGTTTTACAGTTTAAAATGCGAGGATTATTTCGAAAATGTTATAACCCGAGGGTGCATGAATTACGTAGTTAACTGAAGTTTGGCTGATGATCGATTATCTGAGTATAATTTTCCGAATGAATTTGAGGGTTATTAGGGTGTGGTTTAATAAACTGGTAATAGCCTGTTCAAATGCATTCAGATTAAGAAAAAGGGGTTTACTCCATACTGTAAAAGACTCATAATTTTGGTTTTAGGGCAGATTCGTTTTCATGGAACCCACACAAGATGATGGGAGCCAATCTCCAAGCTTCAGTCTTCTTGACAAAACATAAGGTCAGTTTACATTATCATGAATTACATGTGCACTTATTGGTGGAGGTATATTTTAAAAAATCGTTTAAATTATTACCGCTGAGATTTTGCTCACAGCAGGTCGCCGATAACAACAGAACACTAATTCCGATCGGTTCTGATATAGATCTTGCTTAAACGGATGATCGTGCATATCATGAAGCACACACATTACCATTTTGCCTAAGGGACAGACCATTTAACTTGAAAAGGGGGGGGGGGCTTGGTTTTTTGTTTTGGTCATACAATTTATTTTTTGGAGGCGTCGCGACAGAATATTTTCTTTCATTATTAGCATTATTTTATATAGCAGAAATCCTTCTTCAGAATATTTGTTTTTCTTACCCTCTGCTTCCAAAATATTTTTTTCATCAAAAATCATTTTCAAAATTTTTTTTTAGGAAAAAACCAAGCCCCCCTCCCCCCTACAAGTTAAATGGTCGGTCCCTAAACAAAGCCTTCACCATTTATTTCAGCTATGTGCGCAATAAGTATGTTGGTAATTCTCTCCAAGCATATGATTCTTGCAAAAGAATTATTGATTAAATCGACTGTCGTTCTGCAGTATCGTAGGAAGCTCAAGTACCACGAAGAGATTAGCAAATGGTGAACGGTATTCATTGTAAGGCCGCATAAATGTTGGCGCACCTGTGTTGACCTGTGCAATTAATAATAAACCGCTCTGTCCGTGTAATGATAAAAGGTATAAATTTTCATGGCGTTCAGTTTTTATTGGAGAGGAAGCATGCGTACAAGGTGAAAACCCCGATCTTTAACACGAATAGCGACATTACTTGCCCATTAAGGCTGGAGTCCAGCAGTCCCTGTCCGCAGTAAGGCTCGAACACGCAACCTCAGTATTCACAGGCCCCTGTACTAACTTTCTAAACCACACAACTACCGATACCCATTTTAAACACGTGGCCAAAATATAAAAACCAAACAACAACCATAGATGCGAAATCTTATACCTAAAATGAATGGTGATGAAATTCCAATATCTATGTTTAGTCCACGTTACTAGATGCCCATTCTGCTCGGGCCAAGTATTTGTTCCAGCAAGACAAGTTTTATGATGTATCTTACGATACTGGGGACAAGTCCATGCAGTGTGGAAGGAAAGTTGATGCTCTTAAAGTATGGACAATGTGGAAATCGAAGGGAGATGACGTCATGGCTGACGATATTGACCATTTGTTTGCGTGTTCAAGGTAAGATATTTGTAATGTGACAGGAACACTAGCGATACTGATAGATTGTGTTGATAATGTTAAATTATAGGCATTGTTTAAAGATGTTTTTGGACCCCGCTTTGGTACATAAAAATGTATAACATTTGCCGACTCATAGGCGTACCAAAGAAATCAGTTCTGTTATTTGATCTTACTATAAAATTCATTGCTTTCATTTGGAAAACTTCTGTAAATATTGTTGTCAATGGTTACGAGTTATTTGTACTTTTAATTACTAATGAATAACAAAATGTAATCAAAGCAACTTTTGATTTTAAATATATGGTGAGGATGAACTGTGTAAGACTAATAACAGGGTCGTAAATTCAATTGCATAGAGGAGACAGGGAGGCATTCCACCCCAAACCCCCTTAGGCGTTAGTGACATTTTGACAAAAACACTCTTTAGTGGATTTTCCTTGTCTTTATACAATTTACGCCCCTGCTTATTGTGTCTGTCAACACTTTCATGATGTGGATAATAAGACGAAGCACGTATATGGCGTAGTTAAATTTGTAACTTTGGTTTTTCCATAGGCGTAGCAGCCGGTACGGCAGGTACGGCTTCCGTCGTACCAATAACTAGTTGCAGGTACGGCATGCCGAACCAATAATTTTCAGAAATAAAAAAAAATGTTCATATTTTTCTATTTTTATTGGTGTCTTTTGACTCTCCTCTCACCTCAAATACATTGGCGTAGCAGACGGTACGGCAGATACGGCTTCCTCCGTACAATATCAAATGCATGCTACGCCTCTGATTTCAATGACATTTGTTGGGGGTATATTTACGTTAACTTTATTTTTAGCTTAACCTTGATCCTAATGTTTGCCTCGGCGATATAATATCTACACTGGAATGTATTCTCCAACAGCAGTTATGATGAAATTTAATGCAGTTCGCGATAGGAACGCTACAAATAAAAATGTCATCAAAGATACCAAGGTTAATATAATTTACTACGCCAGAAGCGCAGTTCGTCTAATTACTCATCAGTCGTCCTGTCTGTTTGTAAATTTCTATGGTTGTCAATTTCAAGAAATTGATAAATTGTAAAATGTCGCCTTATAAGTTCTGTTAATTATATTTCAGATATTTAGCACAAATAGTGAAAGCTAACGAAGGGTTTAGATTAATCCAAGAGGTAGGTTCATAGACAAAAATTAAGTCCGACCTATTTCGCCAAAATTTCAATCGCTTTTACATTAAGAAATAATAAAAATAATAAACAATCACATAACAATTGTTTAAACAAAAGAGGGGACAACACGTGAACAAACAAACACTAAACAAAAGAGGGGACAACACGTGAACAAACAAACACTAAACAAAAGAGGGGACAACACGTGAACAAACAAACACTAAACAAAAGAAGGGACAACACGTGAACAAACAAACACTAAACAAAAGAGGGGACAACACGTGAACAAACAAACACTAAACAAAAGAGGGGACAACACGTGAACAAACAAACACTAAACAAAAGAAGGGACAACAAGTGAACAAACAAACACTAAACAAAAGAAGGGACAACACGTGAACAAACAAACACTAAACAAAAGAGGGGACAACACGTGAACAAACAAACACTAAACAAAAGAAGGGACAACAAGTGAACAAACAAACACTAAACAAAAGAAGGGACAACAAGTGAACAAACAAACACTAAACAAAAGAAGGGACAAAACGTGAACAAACAAACACTAAACAAAAGAGGGGACAACATGTGAACACACAAAAACTAAACAAAAGAGGGGACAACACGTGAACAAACAAACACTAAACAAAAGAGGGGACAACATGTGAACACACAAACACTAAACAAAAGAGGGGACAACAAGTGAACAAACAAACACTAAACAAAAAAAAGGAAAAACGCGAACCGCCTAACTTGCATGAGGGGGGCCTTGGTTTTTTCCTAAAGATATTTTGAAAACGATTTTTGATGAAAAAAATATTTTGGAAGCAGAGGGTAAGAAAAAAAATATTCTGAAGAAGGATTTCTGCTATATAAAATAATGCTAATAATGAAAAAAATATTCTGTCGCCACGCCTTCAAAAAATAAATATTTTCTGACCAAAACAAAAATCCAAGGCCCCCCCCCCCTTTCAAGTTAAATGGTCTGTCCCTAAACACCGGAGTCCAGGTGCTCCGGAAGAATAGGTAAACTTCTGTGGCACGTTCAGGACTCGTAAAAATAAGCCCAGCCACATATTTTTGCTTATTTTGTCCCCTTACTAAATGCATGGCAAACTATAATACCATTTAAGGTATCCGGGCCACAATTGACCACGTGATCATATTTGGTGTCTATTGTTTTTCAATGGAGCAGACCTCGGTAATGTTCGGCAAACATCGGAAATACTATTTGTGTAACTAAATTTTTTGCTGAAAACTGTTAACATTGACTCAAAGTAAAACAATATATTTAATTTGTATCATTAATTAGTAATACCTTGATGTAAAGAAGCTGTATTTTTCGGTCGAAAAATAAAATTAAACGGTAACTTCAATTAAGGGTGGTTTTGTTCGTCCTTGACTTATTATTTTGTGTTCGCTCATAGGTATCTTCGATTCTTTTTTATCATTTTAAAATTAACCATTTACATGTTTATGTCAGTTTCAATGACAATTATCGTCATTGGAATTGTTACAATACTAATTTTTTCTTTAGAATGATTGCATAATTTGTTCTTTATGTAGCCCCAATGTACAAATGTATGCTTTTGGTATATACCAAAGCGCTTCAGAGGGAAAGAGGAAACAGCCGAATGGTGGACAGAATTAGGAAAGGTACATTTTAAAACCAATGTTATTTTTATGTTTATTGCGTTTCAAGAATGTTAACAATAGTTTATTTGTATTTTAATGGTGTTTAACACCACTTTCAGCACCTTTTCGGCTATATCGTGGCGTCCAATTTTTAGCAGCTGGAGTGCAAGGAGAAAACCCCAACCTTCGGTAGGAAAACTGTCAATTAAGTTTTGGAGTCGAGCTCACCTTGTACGCAGTGAGACTCGAACCTGCAACCTCATTGTTGACAGGCACGTGATTCATAGTAGATGATAAACTGCGTACGTAACCGACTGGTACTATTAATACGATAGCTAAACATCCTTGCCCACAGAAATATTAAACAAAGCCTAAACTTTCTAACCTATCATTAATATATGTACTCTTCTGGCACCAATCAGTTTCACGTTTGTTGACATTTTTTGGTCTATCTGTTTACTTCTTCACGTCAGGAATATACCTGATGTTTGTTTGACATTTTAACATCACCCTTTTTAATTATTCAATAATAATGATAATCTGATAATATATCATAATGACAATAATAATTTACTCAGGTTGCACCGGAAATAAAGAAAAGAATGGTAGAAAGTGGAACGCTTCTGATTGGCTACCAACCGGAAGGAGAACTTGTAAACTTTTTTAGAATGGTGTTGTCCAATAAGGATGTAACAATTAGTGACCTGAACTTTGTAATTGAAGAAATTGATAGATTGGGATGTGATTTATAGTTTTGTTACATTTTATATAGGTATTCTAGTATAATTTTATCTTGCCTAGCAAGTACGAGTTTATCTGTGATGTGTGAAAGCTCCATTGTTTGATTTCATAAGGAGGTTAATGACAACGAACAACAGCCATTTTTTCTAGGAAATCGTATAATAGATATCATATTGATAGTATTATGATGATCATATCAAATTTCGTTACTTATTTTTTTTTTAAAAGAGTTATTTACCACCGACATATATCTATACTATTATTTTAAATTTGTCCGAGCTTAGATTAAAACTTTTGAAGTAAAATGCCAAAAGTATAAGCAGAAAAATAAAAGAACAAATTTAAGCAAAGGACATACTTTTGTCTGAAAATTCAGATTGTTTGCTAGTTTTTTCCAATAGAAAAAAATGAACTGGAAATTCCATTTTCTGTGTTTGTTTACTAAATGTTCTTAAGATGCTTCAGATAGCAATTCAATGTTTTTTTTCAAAAATGTCATTGAACATACATTAAATTAGTATTGGTGCTCTTTTATCTTCTTTTTGTAAACTTTTTGGACAAATTTGAATTTTTTGTCCTTAGCTCCTACGAATTGAGTTCTGAGACAACTGTTTTTCAAATTTGAATATGATTTTTAAAATACAAAGTTAAGTCTAAATGAAACTCATTGACACATTTATTTTAGTTTGTTTGTCATTAGCTCCTTAGCTTGTTACAAGTTTAGAAACATTTAGATGACATTTATACATCATTGTTTTAAGAATGAATAATTTAATACAAGTAATGTATTTTTTCGTCCCTTTTTGTACATGTTGCTACTTGTTTGTCCAGAGTAAATCCCCATTGCAACTCTTCAGGTGTATGACTAGAACGGACAATCGTACCCTCTCTTTTTTGGTGATGGGTGCTTTAATCAGACAAATCACAAAACTTACATCTGATTATAATGGCAGTAAAATTCGGCCTAATGTATGATGTTTTGCTTCCAAAGTGCAAAACGTCTTGTCTATTGTATGTCTTCAAGTTCAAAACATATCACCACCACGTTTTTAATTAAACGCCACATGCTGCTTGCATGTGTTTAAGTTCAGAAAGTCTCGCCACTTGTGTCTTAAAGTGTAAAGCGTCTTGTCCCTGTATGCCATAAATTCCAAACATGTCTATGTCACTTGTGTATCTGAAATTGTAAGTCTTGTCACTTGTTTGTTTTCGTAGATGTACACAGGAGAAAGCCGATAACCTTGTTTGAGCACAGACTTTTGTCATATAACTTGTTAACTTTATCACAGCTTAACAGCATAAATAATAAATAGACAACTCAAAAAAATAAAAATCTGTATTAATTTACTTCTGTATGTCCTAAATGATACAGGAAACGTTTACTTTTCCGGACCACTCGGATTTCTTTGCATTGTTTTTTTTAAAAAGCTGTTCTTTATTGGGGCTAAAACATTGGCTAACATTTTATGTGTTCTTAAGCATTTATTTACCGCTTGGTTAAAAATATAGCGATAAAGCTTAAATCATCCTCTGACCAGTTGTTTACGAACAAAATAAAATGCATCAAAATGGATGTCTGCCAGCATTCATAAATAAATAAATAATAAAACATATTTATGATATCTATATACATGTAAAAAAAACTTGATCACATCTGGGACTAGTATAACTAACTTGATTTATAGGTTCCTGATCAGATATACTGATCAGTTGATAATTTTCTCGTAACATTCATGAACTGTCTACAGTTATCAATTCGGCCTGAAATATATACAGGAAATTATCCGATTATCACCCTTTTGATATTAGAAAGGTCCCGGATACACAGGTTAATACAGAAAGAACTCACAGAGTTAGTGTATATTTTAATGTTTTTTTATAATAATATGTAATTTTATAATATGTCATGTTTACAAATGCTTTAAGAAACCCAAAATAAAAGTGTATTCCTTGTCTCTTTGAAGATGGGGAACCAGCTAGTCTACAGTAATGGAAATTATTCTTTAACTAAATTTATTTTAGAGTGAGGCTATTAAAGAAAATTAGGAAAATTCGTATTTATAAGTAAAAAAGATCTCAATTTTATTTAAATATAATAAAATGGTGTTCCTCAAATCATGTGGTAGTGATTGATTGATTGATTGATTCTTCAAGTCCAGCACTTTTCAGCCAAGTTCAGTACAATAATTGCGGAATCCCCGTTTTATTTTGAAAATTTTTACAGTTGTTTGAAATTGACTTATTCATTAAAACTTATTAATGATCCTGAAAAAGTAGTGATGGTTTGATGTTAGAAACAATTCAATCAATCAATCAATCGATCGATCAATCAATCAATCAATCAATCAATCAATCAATCAATCAATCAATCAATCAATCAATCAATCAATCAATCAATCAATCAATCAATCAATCAATCAATCAATCAATCAATCAATCAATCAATAGACTGCTCAAAAACAAGAATTTTTGTGTTGATTCTTCCTTACAATAAGTGCAATAGTTGTAAATATTATTTGTCATTGTTGTTCTAAGTCATAGTATCTATGAGCTGCAAGTAGAACTGTTTTATTACTTATAATTTTTATGTGTATTGTGTATGTTTAAATTTCTAGATCAGTTTAATATGTTTTGCTTGTTTGTTTTAATATTGTTTAACGCCACTGTAAGCAATATTTCAGCCATATCTTGGCGTCCAGGTTTTATTCGCGGAGGAAACAGGAGTACCAGGAAAAAATATTCCAACCTTTAAAAAGAAAACTAGCAATCATTGAAAATTTAAGATTCGAGTCGAGCGTACCCTGCCCATAGTGACACTCGAATCCGCAACGGTTTGATATCAAAAGTCAACGGAGTAGAGCATAGCAGTATAGAAATAAATTACACTATACACTTACAAACTAGGGCACACTGAATAACATTTAAAATGATGAAAGCGGTTTGTTGACTAATTTGAACTGATTTTTTAGTTTTCAGTTAATCAATTTAGTTGTGTTTTAAATTTCAATGTTTTATTAACACATAATCTACAAACGCTGAACTCTCCTGTGACTATATACAAACCGGAACCTTGGTTTGTTTGCTTTTTTAATGGTGTTTTAATGCCACTTTCAGCAACTTTTCAGCTATATCATGGCGTCCAGTTTTTATTGTGGGAGGAAGCCGGAGTACCCGGACACAACCCCGACCTGCGGTAGGAAAACTGGCAATCCTTGTCAATAAGGCGTCGATTACACCCTATTCTGCCCGTGTGGCAGATAGCTAACCAAAATATATATACGGGGCAAATATACGACAAATCCGGGGAAAGATCGTTTATTAAACCACGTAATACACAAGTGAGTGAGTGAGTATGAAGATGAAGTGAAGTGAAGTGAAGGTAAATTGACTGTACGTCGGCAAGGTTTAACTCCTAAAAAAGAGATGATCCAAAAACGTGTCGGACAAGTATTTCATCACACGGAAGAGAAAGAATTCGAAGGAAGCTAAAACCTGTGAGACTGTCCGGAGGAGTTGCATAAAAACTGGGATGCTAAACCGATCCAAACAATAAGTAGATGTGGTTAATTGTTCAAACGTAAATCTTACAGGATAATTAATAATCCAAGAAGGAATAAAAATTTGTAATGTAATTACAGTACACTCCCCGCCAAATATTCTTTTGAATATTTCTCTAAATTTCTAGATGAAAAATATGAAAACGAATATATTCCAATATCCAATTAATATCACATAAATCCAAGGTCATTCAAGAATAACACTTAACGGTATATACACATGTACAGTTCAGAAAACGATCCAACGGTTATAGTTCTGGAGTTCCATCGTTGTGTGGCTTCCAGCGTTGCCCAATGGGAAGAGTAGATCTGTAGCTCCATCGTTGCCACGCACGGCGTGGGAAGGAACGACGTGTTCACAGATCGGACACAGTCGGGTTACTCCGATATCAATCGGTGAGCACATAGATGCTGATTTGTGCCCGTGGAGTTTGCGGGCAGCAGCTTTGAGAACAGCAATGAACTGAGTCAATTTTGACCCAGATGAAAAGTCGGAAAATCGCTCATCCCAAGTTGGTATGTGATCTACAGTACAAGTTTTGGCGACTTTTACGATAGGTCGGATCTCTTTGTCCGTCTCGGGTTCCACAAGAGTATGTTGGGATGCATCTGTTGTCTCTGACTGAACGTAAATGAGCAATCGTTTGGGTCCCAAAAGCCAATCGCTGTCTTGTATATCAGATGGTTGGAAAAATCTAGTTCCTGAATCGGCCGGGTTCAAGTTAGACGGCACGTAGTTCCATTTGTCGGGCTTGCTATGTTTCCGAATTTTCTCCACTCTGTTGGCGACGTAAGTGTAGAATCTACGGGTATCATTACTGATGTAGCCTAAAACTACACGACTGTCGGTATAATATTTGACTTCGTCGATAGAAAGTTGAAGGTGATCAACAGCACTTTGGGCGAGTTCTACGGCAAGCACAGCCGCACATAGTTCTAGTCGAGGGATGGTATGGCCGCTTATAGGTGCCACTTTCGTCTTTCCGAGAACAAATCCAAGTTGTGGTTCCCCAACCGTTTCTACGGTTCTTAAGTACACAACGGCTGCAATGGCCTTTTCTGAAGCATCAGAGAACACGTGTAGTTCCCTTTTGTTGGCTTTGTTAAGGTTAGCCACATATGTGCGTGGAATGCGTAGATTCTCAATTTCGTGTAGGGAGTCCCTCCAGTTCTCCCATTCAATGGCCAACTCGTCTGATACAGGCTGATCCCAGTCTATGGTTTCTGATACTAGGGTTCTGAGCATAAGTTTCCCGTGAATAATAACGGGAGCAAGAAACCCGAGCGGATCGAAGATACTATTGATTGTGGAGAGTATACCTCTTCGTGTGACTGGTTTGTTTTCTGTAGATAGTTGAAAAAGGAAGTTGTCAGTGTTGACGTCCCATATAAGTCCGAGGCTTCTCTGAAGAGGCTTATCATCTGCGTCCAAGTTTAAGTCCTTTAGGTTGCTAGCCAGATCGCTGGGAGGAAACGCAGCCATTACTTCGGGGCTGTTAGATGCAAACTTATGCAATCGCAGATTCCCATATTCCATCAATGCATTTTGGGTGTCCTTCATGAGGGTAACTGCCTCTTCCGGTGTTGCGCAAGAGGTCAATCCATCGTCAACGTAGAAGTCGTTGATAACGAAGTTCGGTACATGGCTACCGTATTTTGACTCGGATTCTAAAGCTGCTTTTCGTAGACCTAGTGTGGCTACTGTTGGCGATGGGCTGTTCCCGAACACATGGACACGCATACGATACTCTATAAGTTCCTCATCCGGGTTATTGTCCTTGTACCACAGGAAACGTAGATAATTTCGATGGTCGTCTCGAACCACGAAGCAATGAAACATGTGCTGCACATCAGCTGTTACGGCAATCTTTTCTCTCCGAAATTGAACAAGAACCCCGAGTAAACTGTTAGTCAGGTCTGGACCTGTCAACAAAACGTTGTTCAAAGAAATTCCGTTGTATTTTGCTGAGGAATCAAAGACACCACGAATCTTATCGGGCTTTCTCGGGTGATAGACACCAAATAGTGGAAGGTACCAGCATTCCTCGTTTTCCTTTAACGGTGGAGCAACTTCCGCGTGGTTGTCGTCCAGTATGTTTCCCATAAATTCAATGAAGTGTGCCTTCTTCAAGGAGTTCTTCTTTAGACTAGTGTCCAACATTTTCGCTCTCTGAACAGCTTGATCCCTATTGTTGGGTAGGCGTGGTCTTGTAGCTCGGAAAGGCAGGGGTGCAACCCAGTTTCCTGTGTCGTCTCTCACAAATTCGTCGTCCATCTGTTTCATGAACAGTTTATCATCGCGAGACATCCCTGGTTTATCATCGTCAGGCGTCCTGACAAACACATCTTGTCCTATGCTGTTGTCCTTCGGGAATTGTTCCCGTATCTCAAAGTTGTTTTCGCACGGTTTCAAAACCGTAGGGCGACCGGAAGTCGATACATATGTCCTGTTTACATTGATGTCGGTGGGTGCATGTTGCTTGTCTAAGCATGTTTCACCCACTACGACCCAGCCAAGTTTGAGTCGTTGGGCGTATGGAGCTTTTAAGGGTCCAAGCTTTTGACCGTGCACGTGATGAGCTTCCGGTAGATCCCGACCAATGAGAAGCATGATACTGCAACTATCATCCAAAGGTGAGAGGTGTTTCGCTATTTCTCCTAAGTGGGGGTGTTTGCTCGCAATATCCGGTGTCGGAATCTCGTTCCTGTTGTCGGGTATGTTGTCGCATTCTATTAGGACTGGTAAAACTAATGGGTCGCTGCCATGAATTGTAGTTACAATAAAGTCCTTCCCTCGCCTTCCAGAAGTCGTGATCTTTCCAGAGCAGGTGGAAAGCGTATATGTCTCGGGAACGTCCCGTACATTGAAATACTGAAAGAATTCTGGAGAGGCTAAGGACCTGTTGCTCTGGTCGTCGATAATGGCGTACATTTTCTTCGTGTATCCCGGATGGTCCTTGTGAAACACGTTAACTGGAAGTATTTTTGCACAAGATTTTCCACCATATTCTTTACATATTTCAGTGCAGGATGAGTTGACCGTGTTAACGGTAGTCGTGCTCCCTGACTCCCCGCCGTTGTTTTGTGCGGGCTTAGCCAATGAATGAGATGCAGGTTTGTTGCTCTTGTTAACGTGAAGAGCCGTGGTATGCGGTTTACTACCACAATCCTTGCATGAAACACTGACGGGACAATCCCGGCTTACATGCTTATTCGAGTCGCAGCACTTAAAACAAACTTTGTTGTCTTTCAGCAGAGTTCTGCGTTCCTCCATAGGTTTAGAACGGAATCCACGGCAGTCATTTAATGAATGTTTGGAGCCATGCAAGACGCATTTTTCAAGCCTGTCTGACAAATGATTGACGTTTGACGCATCAGTTTTGTGAACACCGATTTTAGCCTGGGGCTTAGATGTGGACCTTGTTGAACTCCCTTTTTGAGATGAAATAACGGGTTCTGAGTCGTAGGTAAACCCTGGGTTGTTTCTGATCCTACTAATCTACTGTATGAATGCGGAAAATTCCTTAAATGGAGGAAATGAGGTAGAGTGCTGATCATTGTATCTTACTGCTCTTGTTGTCCATTTTTCTTGTAGACCAAATGGCAGTTTAGACACAATAGGTCTTATTCCCGAGGAGGAATCGAAATAGGCCAACAGATTCTTGAGCTGTGGTTTCTCCTTTATGTACTCGATCTCTGACAAGATATCTGACAGCTCGTAGAGACGTTTGTTGTCTTTGTTTGTGAGCTTCGGGAAATCTGTTAACTTCGTTTTAAGGGAAGCTTCGATCATTTCCGGACAACCATATCGTTCATCAAGTCTTTGCCAAAGACGTTGTAGACCTCTGGCTGGGTTGTCGGCATTGGATGCTCGAATACTAATCGCGTGCTTCGACGATTCAGTTCCTAACCATTTGACCAGTAGGTCTAGCTGTTCCGAGTCCGAGACGTCGAGTTCCTTTATCACACTTTCGAAGCTCGACTTCCAAATATGGTACGACTCAGCCCTATCATTGAAAGCACTGAGTCGGGAGAATATCAGGTCCTTTCTCAATAGAAATTTTGTGATGGCAGGCGTCGGGTCTGAACCCGTATCCTGATAACCGGATGTGGGTTGTCTTACATCTACGGGGCTTGATGGCCTGTGCCTAGGATAGTCTTGATAGGGCGTAAAAACAGGTGCATGGGTGTTCAGCCCAGATAAACCGGGAGTCTGTGTCTGGGTGACTGGAATATATCTACAATTGTTCATCGGCGTAGATGTTGCAGAAGGGAGTCCAAAATCTCCAACCCGTGAATGGTGTGAGGGTCGAGTATTAAATGCGACAGCTGTGGTCATATCTAGCTCTTCTTTAGGAGCATTTCCGGAAAGACCTAGTCCCGAGTGTGCGGGACGGGAGAAACGAGTCGTGTCTTTCGGTATGTCAGAAGGTACGTGGAAATCCACGTTTTGCATCCGATATTCCTGTTGGCTGTGACCACTGTGCTCCTGGACATACTCCTGGACCCGTTTAAGCGGGTCGTCGGTCGGAACCGGAAGTGGATCGTCCAAATCTTGTTCCATGTCGTCCTCCTGTTCTAGGATCCGGGCTTCGGCTTCTAGTTCGGCAGCCTGTCGCTGTGTTTCTAGAAGAGTCATTTCCGCTTTGATTTCGGCCTTTCTACGGTTAACTTCCGCTTCTCGCCTAGCGGCCTCCTCTTCCATTTGTGCTTTAACACGGGAAGATTCCCGTACCGCCCTTTCCTGGAGCTCTGCTTCATGCTTAGCCATTAGCGCCTGTTTTTCGGCAAAGGCGATTGCTGCTTTTGCCGCCTCGGCTTTGGCTCGTGTTCTCTTGGCCAAACTGGACGTATTTGATTTACGAGAACTGGTCTCGCTATTTGATTCTGACTTTGGTGTTTTAACCGACTTCGCCATGCTGGTCTGTTTTAGTACCTCATGCAGGTTGGCTATAGCGGAGTCGTACATTCGCTGGCGAACGTCGACGACTGGACTTATGACATCTAAGTCTTGATTTGCCAAATTTGTTCTTTGGCCCTTCACAAACACGAGGTATTCCTCGCATAGCCGGTTGTACCTTGTGTAGGCTTTAACAACTTTTTGTTCAAGTTCCAGGCATTTTCTTTCCTCTGACGGAGGGTTGTCGGTCTCCTGTAAGATTGCGTTACACATGGACCAAAGAAGTTCAATGTCTTGCGAGAGCTTGTCTCTCCTCTGGATGTACTGCTCTTCTCCTTTTTCCGTCAATGTCCGTGTTCTGGACGTGGCTGACATCTGATCGTCCTCTGGATTCATTATGTGGCGATGCTGTGTTGACCCCGCGAGTCGTACAACGGTGCCCCCTAAGAAGTAACCAACCAGGTGTAGTCAATTTACTATTCTGCCCGTGTGGCAGATAGCTAACCAAAATATATATACGGGGCAAATATACGACAAATCCGGGGAAAGATCGTTTATTAAACCACGTAATACACAAGTGAGTGAGTGAGTATGAAGATGAAGTGAAGTGAAGTGAAGGTAAATTGACTGTACGTCGGCAAGGTTTAACTCCTAAAAAAGAGATGATCCAAAAACGTGTCGGACAAGTATTTCATCACACGGAAGAGAAAGAATTCGAAGGAAGCTAAAACCTGTGAGACTGTCCGGAGGAGTTGCATAAAAACTGGGATGCTAAACCGATCCAAACAATAAGTAGATGTGGTTAATTGTTCAAACGTAAATCTTACAGGATAATTAATAATCCAAGAAGGAATAAAAATTTGTAATGTAATTACAGTACACACCCCGCCTGCAGTTATGCTCGAACCCGCAACCTCGGTGCTGACAGACCTCCTAATCAATAGTAGACAAACTACCTTATCCACTTGGAGACTGAGGCACCCCGGAAACTTGGTAGACAAGTACGAGAAGTCTAGATGATCTACACTGTAAGTCATCTCTGGCGTGTCAACCCTAGGATTACGAGTTCCGGTCCGACTTTCTAACAAGTTTCAAAAGTTTACATAAAGTTTTTATTATGAGTATTTATGGTATCCGACCCATAATTGAAATGAACGTTTAATTTTATTTTAAGACCAAGAAATATTAAATCAATGTATTAATAATTAATGATAAAAATTGCATATAATGTTTTACCTTGATTCAATGTTAACAGTTTTGAGCAAAACGATGTTTGCCTAACCTTACCGATGTCTGCTCTATTGAACAACAATGGACATCCGGGATACCAAATATGATCACGTGTTCAATTATGGTCCGGATTATTTAAAAGGAACCTTAACTAATTTGTAACGATATTAATTTCCGACGACAAATTCTTATAAGACATCAATGTTTGCCTCCCCTTTGTACAGGTAAGGAATCGTCAAGGTAGGTGGTTTTTATCGCGTACTTCTATGTCCTCCACAATTCAACTTGAAGCTATGATATAGCTGACAAATTGTACAAAATGAAAAAAAAAACCTAAAATTAACAACAAACAAACAATTAATCAAAAATCTCCAAGTCAGGGTTCTGATTCCACGCTCGCTCCATCATCACAATCTCCAAGTCAGGGCTCTGATTCCACGCTCGCTCCATCATCACAATCTGCAAGTCAGGGTTCTGATTCCACGCTCGCTCCATCATCACAATCTCCAAGTCAGGGTTCTGATTCCATGTTCGCTCCATCATCACAATCTCCAAGTCAGGGCTCTGATTCCACGCTCGCTCCATCATCACAATCTCCAAGTCAGGGTTCTGATTCCACGTTCTCTCCATCATCACAATCTCCAAGTCAGGGTTCTGATTCCATGTTCGCTCCATCATCACAATCTCCAAGTCAGGGCTCTGATTCCACGCTCGCTCCATCATCACAATCTCCAAGTCAGGGTTCTGATTCCACGCTCGCTCTATCATCACAAACTCCAAGTCAGGGCTCTGATTCCACTTTCGCTCCATCATCACAATCTCCAAGTCAGGGCTCTGATTCCACTTTCGCTCCATCATCACAATCTCCAAGTCAGGGTTCTGATTACCTGTTCGCTCCATCATCACAATCTCCAAGTCAGGGCTCTGATTCCACGTTCGCTCCATCATCACAATCTCCAAGTCAGGGTTCTGATTACATGTTCGCTCCATCATCACAATCTCCAAGTCAGGGTTCTGATTACATGTTCGCTCCATGATCACAATCTCCAAGTCAGGGCTCTGATTACATGTTCGCTCCATCATCACAATCTCCAAGTCTGGGCTCTGATTCCATGTTCGCTCCATCATCACAATCTCCAAGTCAGGGCTCTGATTCCACGCTCGCTCCATCATCACAATCTCCAAGTCAGGGTTCTGATTTCATGTTCGCTCCATCATCACAATCTACAAGTCAGGGTTCTGATTCCATGTTCGCTCCATCATCACAATCTCCAAGTCAGGGCTCTGATTACATGTTCGCCCCATGATGATGGACACTTAACTGCTTATTCCATTAAGTTTATTACTCCATCGCATGTGGACAGTGTGATTGGTTGATTGATTGATTGATTGATTGATTAATTGATTGATTGATTGATTGATTGATTGATTGATTGAACGAGAACAAGTTAATAAACAATAAATCAAGGAAAAAAAGAAAGGGACAGAAAATGTAGCCCTTAGTAACGGCTACAATTAGCGTGCAAGAAGCGTGGCTAGCTCCAAACACGTTACCCTATGGTACGCGCCAGGCTTTCCGTATTACGATCTGCCAACGAGAGGTCCTACCCTATTTGCCACCTGGGAAGCAGCTTGCTCTGTGTGTCGCGCAATGGGAACCGTCCCGTATGGTCCCGGTAGATCGTTTTTGTCATGTTTAGTATTTAACAGATTACACATATACCTTAAAACACCCCTTCTTAGGGAAAAAAACTCCTGAATTACTTAACGTTATAAAGATTATTATGATTTAATAACTTGACCTCCTATGGTTTTAACTGGTATTAGGAACATGTTTTGTCATTTACATTCTGGAACCCATTCACTTTTTTCTTATAGTTCAGGATCTTTCGCTATGCCGCTATTATTCGTTTTATACACGTTGCAAGTAATATTACTATTTTTAGAAAAATATCACTTTGTTTTATTTCAGTTGAATAATTGTGCCTTTAAAATAATACGTTGAAGAAATTAAAATAAATCCGAAGGCGATGTGAATGCTTAAACTTTCAATAACTTATCGCTGCGAATTCAGCGAAATTATTCGTCTGTTGTTACATATATAATGGGAGATAACTCCTATAAGATGACTTCAAATGCTTATCCTGTAAATGTGACAAAGTTGCCCCTTTAAGAGATCAACATTTTGCACTCTTTAGTTTCCCTCTATCATTAATAGTTAATGAGTACCTAGTGAAAAACCAATCAGTTACATTTATAATGGGAGATAACTCCTATAAAATGAAGTCAAATCCGTTTACTGCAAATTTTAAAAAGTTCCTACATTAAAAGACCAACATTTTGCACTCTTTAGTTTCCCTTTAGTTAAATCACACCGGGCAAAATATCAAAAATACACAATACGTATAAAATGATCAATTTAATCGATACGCAATTACCGTTACATTTAAATTTTAAATATCCGTGTTCATGTGTATATACATAGCAAGGGAGTTAATTTGATGATTCGCCTTAGATGCATGTCGATAAGCATCAGATGATTGACCATTTATAGCACATACCCGATACAATAAATAACAAATGAAGACAAATCGACCGTTCGTCATTAGTTCAAATCGACAAAAATATCAAATTCGCTGTTGTGGATGCAAGTCGTTGATTAATGCGGACCACCTTCGACTTGGAGTGAGAGAATATAATAAAACGTCCTGGTTTCATTACGGATGTTTTTGGACAAACTGTTACTATAGAAACCATTTAAAGGAAACTGATGGTCAAACACTATTTGAACTTCTAGATGGGTTTAGTGGGATTTCACAAGCTGACAAAACTAAACTGTTACTGGACTGTAGTGGGGCTTCGACGGAAAAAGCTGGACCAAAATTCGAAACTCCTTATAAAGGTTGTGAAGCGGACGGGGACTATGAACTAGATGAAAACACTTTCGATCTTACTAATTTATCATGTATTTGTGTTTTTAAGTTGCAGACAAACCCATATGTGAGCGTTCGGAAGTATTTTATTCCTAGAGGATGTTCATCTGCAAAACCAACGAAGGTTGGGATTTGTTTAAATCGGGAACAGTGGGCAAAGTTAGAATCACAGATCGAAGATATAAATTGTGCTATTAAAACAACACAAAATTCTTTGAAGGAAAAAGAAAAGGAAAAGAAAGACAGAAGTAAATCTAAACCACTGAACGAATTACCAGGTAATAATTATGTAGTGGACACATGAAAACAAGATTCGGACGGGGACATGGAAACAAAATTCGGACGGGGACATGAAAAAAAAATTCGGATTCATCTGAATTACCTATCTTTATTGATGTAATTAACAAACGTTCACTCCTCTGACGTTAAAACCATTTGTCATTACTTCTTATCATTATAACGAATGTGTACCCGTACACTTTCATCCATTACTTCCCCCTCCCTAATTCGTTGTCCACCCTAACCCTAACCGTGTTTACGCGAGGTATTCCGAGTACCGTGGTACCCGCCTTGATTCTATGATAAACCGTTTTCTGTCTCACCTAATTCTCTATTTTCCTTTGACAACAGTAAGATGATGATATAGTTTACAGTTTACATTGTGGCTTACCTTCTGTTTGTTTGTTTGTTTGAATGGTGTTTTAACGCCACTTTCAGCAATTTTTCAGCTATTTCATGGCGTCCAGTTTTTAATGGGGGAGGAAGCCGGAGTACCCGGAGAGAACCCCCGACCTGCGGTAAGAAAACTGGCAATCCTTGTCAATTAAGATTGGAGTCGAGTACACCCTGCCTGCAGTGAGAATCGAACCCGCAATCTCAGTGTTGACAGACCACGTGATCAATAGTAAACGAACTACCTTGACCACTCGGCCACCGAGGCCCCGCTTACCTTCTGAGATCAATACTACTTATCACTGGTGTCAACGTTGGGGTTTTGTGAGTGCCTGGTTTTTAAATATGGCATGTAAGACTACAACCAAAATTAACATGGACTGCAAGTTTTCCTAACGAAAAACGGGAAGACCTTACCTGCTGTTCCAGCTGAAGACCTTACCTAATGCTCCGGATTAAAACGGAAAGACCTTACCTGCAGTTCCGGCTAAAAACGGGAAGACATTTCCTGATGTTCAGGCTTACAACAGGAAGATCTTACCTGCTGCTTTGCTTTACCTAACAATAAAAAATATTTAAACAATTATAAAAAACTGTGCCCCGTTTCACACCAAGGCGTAAGACCAGCGGCAAGTCGTATATTGTATGGTTTGTACAAGACCTACGACCAGTCATAAGTGTACCACGCTTTGTGACACGAGGCCAGTAGTAAACACAAACGCATGCAGAAGTATTCGATGCCTTTAGCGTTAAGTCATATATAGTATTTATAATACGATCATGTGTGTCTAAATAACATCAAATTAATCAAAATGGCTGTTGTACGAAAAAATATTCTAACAAACGTTACCACCTATTTATTTCTATCAAGTTATGTGTGTTCAAATAAAAGATATGATTATAATTTAACGTGCATTTAGCTAATTGAAATTAATTTTTTCCCGATTTATAAAAAAAGATGTATGTGAACTTCTGTTGTTTTTATTAGTCTGACAGTGTTATAAAATTAGCACAGATATATTTTTTGCAGATTGGATTTTGTTCTCACTGTCATGGAAACGCAGAGTTGGGGTTTTTGCCTCCGGAGATGAAGCAGTGATTGACATTCGAGAATTTTCAGAGGAAAAGACTTTTTCAGAATCTAGCCGTGGGATTAGACTAAGTCCTGACCAATGGAAGCACCTTGTGGAACATGTAGAAAATATAAACATTTGCTTGGATAAACTAGGTTAATAAATTAACTTGTTCTGTTTCGTTAGTAGTTTGTTGTCTTTACTCTGATTCATTGATTGTGGTCAATACGAATAGCAGGAAGCACTGCTCTATTCGGAACATTTCTGTTGACAAAACGATTTTTTTTTTCACACTGTTTTACTTTGTATCGTTAGTATTTTTTCTGCAGATTTTAAACTGTGGGGAATACGACTTGTGTGCAGATGGCAGCACGCACTTACCTTTTCTGAACATTCGACGTATTCAACTTCATTTTAAGGAATATTTCAAATTTCTGAAAAGGTTATGCGATATAACATTGTTTAGGTCTGTCAACGCCTATTAGCCGAGATGTTGTTTATGAATGGTGTAAACAGACCCAACCAGGTAATAAAGTACAACCTGTTCAAAAATTAGAAATATTCCTATAAATTTAATTTTAACAATAAATCTTAAATTTTAATGGTAAAAACATCGATGACATCATGGGATTATTTGTATTTGTACGGCGTAAGAATATGTAATGTGACGAACGTTATATCGTATAATACAGGTTGCTCCATGTCAATTAGCCAATAAGATTTCAGCTTGGAAAGCAAATTAAATTTTATTCATTCAATACATCCAATTTTATCTAATTGTTTGTTCATTGATGTTTTAGTTATTATTTTAACTCTATCATATATGTTGGTATTGTACAAGTACCCTTATACACATAAATTTGCATAAACTAATTCACTGTCGGGTAAAATAAAATAGTTAAGGTTAATGAATAGACAGACGGACGGAAAGATGGAAGGAAAAACGCGGCTACTATATGCTCCCCATAATTTTCTTACGTTAATCAGCCCGCTAAAAGTGATATAATCAACAGTTTATGAAAATTAAGTTATTATCATTTGTTTGTTGTGCAGTCATTGTTTACATTTGGTATAGACACCATCATTGTTTTTAACTGTATTCTTTATTCGCAAGTATAGGCTAGCTGAAAAAAATGTAGCTCCTTCGTTTTTTTTGCTTTTTTTAATCTTGGCGGATCCACCAAAATAAAACAAAAAAAAGCTACATTATTGTAGCTTAGATAAAAAACGAGCTACATTATAGAAGCTAGATAAACGCTCATTTGAGTAGATGAAGTACATCATGAACAAGTTTAACAGAATTATTACCGTGAGGACAAATGAACGTGTGGAATCAATTTTTGATCCACTGGCGTGACCATACTTGTAGGGATGTTTTATTATACCCTAAAGTTACATACCTGACAAAGAATGCAAGGTTTCATGGTCCGTCAACTCTGAGGTTGCTGGTTCGAGTCTTACCGCGGGCAGGGTGTACTCGGCTCCAATCTTAATTAACAAGGATTGCCAGGTTTCATGGTCCGTCAACTCTGAGGTTGCTGGTTCGAGTCTTACCGCGGGCAGGGTGTACTCGGCTCCCATCTTAATTAACAAGGATTGCCAGGTTTCATGGTCCGTCAACTCTGAGGTTGCTGGTTGGAGTCTTACTGCGGGGCAGGGTGTACTCGGCTCCAATCTTAATTAACAAGGATTGCCAGGTTTCATGGTCTGTCAACTCTGAGGTTGCTGGTTCGAGTCTTACTGCGGGAAGGGTGTACTCGGCTCAAATCTTAATTAACAAGGATTGCCAGGTTTCATGGTCTGTCAACTCTGAGGTTGCTGGTTCGAGTCTTACCGCGGGCAGGGTGTACTCGGCTCCAATCTTAATTAACAAGGATTGCCAGGTTTCATGGTCTGTCAACTCTGAGGTTGCTGGTTCGAGTCTTACTGCGGGCAGGGTGTACTCGGCTCCAGTCTTAATTAACAAGGATTGCCAGGTTTCATGGTCTGTCAACTCTGAGGTTGCTGGTTCGAGTCTCACTGCGGGCAGGGTGTACTCGGCTCCAATCTTAATTAACAAGGATTGCCATGTTTCATGGTCTGTCAACTCTGAGGTTGCTGGTTCGAGTCTCACTGCGGACAGGATGTACTCGGCTCCAGTCTTAATTAACAAGGATTGCCAGGTTTCATGGTCTGTCAACTCTGAGGTTGCTGGTTCCAGTCTTACTGCGGGCAGGGTGAACTCGGCTCCAATCTTAATTAACAAGGATTGCCAGGTTTCATGGTCCGTCAACTCTGAGGTTGCTGGTTCGAGTCTTACTGCGGGCAGGGTGTACTCGGCTCCAATCTTAATTAACAAGGATTGCCAGGTTTCATGGTCTGTCAACTCTGAGGTTGCTGGTTCGAGTCTTACCGCGGGCAGGGTGTACTTGGCTCCCATCTTAATTAACAAGGATTGCCAGGTTTCATGGTCTGTCAACTCTGAGGTTGCTGGTTCGAGTCTTACTGCGGGCAGGGTGTACTCGGCTCCAATCTTAATTAACAAGGATTGCCAGGTTTCATGGTCTGTCAACTCTGAGGTTGCTGGTTCGAGTCTTACTGCGGGCAGGGTGTACTCGGCTCCCATCTTAATTAACAAGGATTGCCAGGTTTCATGGTCTGTCAACTCTGAGGTTGCTGGTTCGAGTCTTACTGCGGGCAGGGTGTACTCGGCTCCAGTCTTAATTGACAAGGATTGCCAGGTTTCATGGTCTGTCAACTCTGAGGTTGCTGGTTCGAGTCTTACTGCGGGCAGGGTGTACACGGCTCCAATCTTAATTAACAAGGATTGCCAGGTTTCATGGTCTGTCAACTCTGAGGTTGCTGGTTCGAGTCTTACTGCGGGCAGGTTGTACTCGGCTCGCATCTTAATTAACAAGGATTGCCAGATTTCATGGTATGTCAACTCTGAAGTTGCTGGTTCGAGTCTTACTGCGGGCAGGGTGTACTCGGCTCCAGTCTTAATTAACAAGGATTGCCAGTTTTCATGGTCTGTCAACTCTGAGGTTGCTGGTTCGAGTCTCACCGTGGGCAGGGTGTACTCGGCTCCAATCTTAATTAACAAGGATTGCCAGGTTTCATGGTTTGTCAACTCTGAGGTTGCTGGTTCGAGTCTCACCGTGGGCAGGTTGTACTCGGCTCCAGTCTTAATTAACAAGGATTGCCAGGTTTCATGGTCTGTCAACTCTGAGGTTGCTGGTTCGAGTCTTACTGCGGGCAGGGTGTACTCGGCTCCAATCTTAATTAACAAGGATTGCCAGGTTTCATGGTCTGTCAACTCTGAGGTTGCTGGTTCGAGTCTTACTGCGGGCAGGGTGTACTCGGCTCCAGTCTTAATTAACAAGCATTGCCAGGTTTCATGGTCTGTCAACTCTGAGGTTGCTGGTTCGAGTCTTACCGCGGGCAGGGTGTACTCGGCTCCAGTCTTAATTAACAAGGATTGCCAGATTTCATGGTCCGTCAACTCTGAGGTTGCTGGTTCGAGTCTTACCGCGGGCAGGGTGTACTCGGCTCCAATCTTAATAAACAAGGATTGCCAGGTTTCATGGTCTGTCAACTCTGAGGTTGCTGGTTCGAGTCTTACCGCGGGCAGGGTGTACTCGGCTCCCATCTTAATTAACAATGATTGCCAGGTGTCATGGTCTGTCAACTCTGAGGTTGCTGGTTCGAGTCTTACCGCGGGCAGGGTGTACTCGGCTCTAATCTTAATTAACAAGGATTGCCAGGTTCATGGTCTGTCAACTCTGAGGTTGCTGGTTCGAGTCTTACCGCGGGCAGGGTGTACTCGGCTCCCATCTTAATTAACAAGGATTGCCAGGTGTCATGGTCTGTCAACTCTGAGGTTGCTGGTTCGAGTCTTACTGCGGGCAGGGTGTACTCGGCTCCAATCTTAATTAACAAGGATTGCCAGGTTTCATGGTCTGTCAACTCTGAGGTTGCTGGTTCGAGTCTTACCGCGGGCAGGGTGTACTCGGCTCCAATCTTAATTAACAAGGATTGCCAGGTTTCATGGTCTGTCAACTCTGAGGTTGCTGGTTCGAGTCTTACTGCGGGCAGGGTGTACTCGGCTCCAATCTTAATTAACAAGGATTGCCAGGTTTCATGGTCTGTCAACTCTGAGGTTGCTGGTTCGAGTCTAACTGCGGGCAGGGTGTACTCGGCTCCAATCTTAATTAACAAGGATTGCCAGGTTTCATGGTATGTCAACTCTGAGGTTGCTGGTTCGAGTCTAACTGCGGGCAGGGTGTACTTGGCTCCAATCTTAATTAACAAGGATTGCCAGGTTTCTTGGTCTGTCAACTCTGAGGTTGCTGGTTCGAGTCTCACCGTGGGCAGGTTGTACTCGGCTCCAGTCTTAATTAACAAGGATTGCCAGGTTTCATGGTCTGTCAACTCTGAGGTTGCTGGTTCGAGTCTCACCGTGGGCAGGTTGTACTCGGCTCCAGTCTTAATTAACAAGGATTGCCAGGTTTCATGGTCTGTCAACTCTGAGGTTGCTGGTTCGAGTCTTACTGCGGGCAGGGTGTACTCGGCTCCAATCTTAATTAACAAGGATTGCCAGGTTTCATGGTCTGTCAACTCTGAGGTTGCTGGTTCGAGTCCTACTGCGGGCAGGGTGTACTCGGCTCCAGTCTTAATTAACAAGGATTGCCAGGTTTCATGGTCTGTCAACTCTGAGGTTGCTGGTTCGAGTCTTACTGCGGGCAGGGTGTACTCGGCTCCAGTCTTAATTAACAAGGATTGCCAGGTTTCATGGTCTGTCAACTCTGAGGTTGCTGGTTCGAGTCTTACCGCGGGCAGGGTGTACTAGGCTCCAGTCTTAATTAACAAGGATTGCCAGGTTTCATGGTCCGTCAACTCTGAGGTTGCTGGTTCGAGTCTTACCGCGGGCCGGGTGTACTCGGCTCCAATCTTAATTAACAAGGATTGCCAGGTTTCATTGTCTGTCAACTCTGAGGTTGCTGGTTCGAGTCTTACCGCGGGCAGGGTGTACTCGGCTCCCATCTTAATTAACAAGGATTGCCAGGTTTCATGGTCTGTCAACTCTGAGGTTGCTGGTTCGAGTCTTACTGCGGGCAGGGTGTACTCGGCTCCAATCTTAATTAACAAGGATTGCCAGGTTTCATGGTCTGTCAACTCTGAGGTTGCTGGTTCGAGTCTTACTGCGGGCAGGGTGTACTCGGCTCCAATCTTAATTAACAAGGATTGCCAGGTTTCATGGTCTGTCAACTCTGAGGTTGCTGGTTCGAGTCTTACTGCGGGCAGGGTGTACTCGGCTCCAATCTTAATTAACAAGGATTGCCAGGTTTCATGGTCTGTCAACTCTGAGGTTGCTGGTTCGAGTCTTACCGCGGGCAGGGTGTACTCGGCTCCAGTCTTAATTAACAAGGATTGCCAGGTTTCATGGTCTGTCAACTCTGAGGTTGCTGGTTCGAGTCTTACTGCGGGCAGGGTGTACTCGGCTCCAGTCTTAATTAACAAGGATTGCCAGGTTTCATGGTCTGTCAACTCTGAGGTTGCTGGTTCGAGTCTTACCGCGGGCAGGGTGTACTCGGCTCCAGTCTTAATTAACAAGGATTGCCAGGTTTCATGGTCCGTCAACTCTGAGGTTGCTGGTTCGAGTCTTACCGCGGGCCGGGTGTACTCGGCTCCAATCTTAATTAACAAGGATTGCCAGGTTTCATTGTCTGTCAACTCTGAGGTTGCTGGTTCGAGTCTTACCGCGGGCAGGGTGTACTCGGCTCCCATCTTAATTAACAAGGATTGCCAGGTGTCATGGTCTGTCAACTCTGAGGTTGCTGGTTCGAGTCTTACCGCGGGCAGGGTGTACTCGGCTCCAGTCTTAATTAACAAGGATTGCCAGGTTTCATGGTCCGTCAACTCTGAGGTTGCTGGTTCGAGTCTTACCGCGGGCCGGGTGTACTCGGCTCCAATCTTAATTAACAAGGATTGCCAGGTTTCATTGTCTGTCAACTCTGAGGTTGCTGGTTCGAGTCTTACCGCGGGCAGGGTGTACTCGGCTCCCATCTTAATTAACAAGGATTGCCAGGTGTCATGGTCTGTCAACTCTGAGGTTGCTGGTTCGAGTCTTACCGCGGGCAGGGTGTACTCGGCTCTAATCTTAATTAACAAGGATTGCCAGGTTCATGGTCTGTCAACTCTGAGGTTGCTGGTTCGAGTCATACCGCGGGCAGGGTGTACTCGGCTCCCATCTTAATTAACAAAGATTGCCAGGTGTCATGGTCTGTCAACTCTGAGGTTGCTGGTTCGAGTCTTACCGCGGGCAGGGTGTACTCGGCTCCAATCTTAATTAACAAGGATTGCCAGGTTTCATGGTCTGTCAACTCTGAGGTTGCTGGTTCGAGTCTAACTGCGGGCAGGGTGTACTCGGCTCCAATCTTAATTAACAAGGATTGCCAGGTTTCATGGTCTGTCAACTCTGAGGTTGCTGGTTCGAGTCTTACTGCGGGCAGGGTGTACTCGGCTCCAATCTTAATTAACAAGGATTGCCAGGTTTCATGGTATGTCAACTCTGAGGTTGCTGGTTCGAGTCTAACTGCGGGCAGGGTGTACTTGGCTCCAATCTTAATTAACAAGGATTGCCAGGTTTCTTGGTCTGTCAACTCTGAGGTTGCTGGTTCGAGTCTCACCGTGGGCAGGTTGTACTCGGCTCCAGTCTTAATTAACAAGGATTGCCAGGTTCATTGTCTGTCAACTCTGAGGTTGCTGGTTCGAGTCTTACCGCGGGCAGGGTGTACTCGGCTCCCATCTTAATTAACAAGGATTGCCAGGTGTCATGGTCTGTCAACTCTGAGGTTGTTGGTTCGAGTCTTACCGCGGGCAGGGTGTACTCGGCTCCCATCTTAATTAACAAGGATTGCCAGGTTTCATGGTCTGTCAACTCTGAGGTTGCTGGTTCGAGTCTTACTGCGGGCAGGGTGTACTCGGCTCCAATCTTAATTAACAAGGATTGCCAGGTTTCATGGTCTGTCAACTCTGAGGTTGCTGGTTCGAGTCTTACTGCGGGCAGGGTGTACTCGGCTCCCATCTTAATTAACAAGGATTGCCAGGTTTCATGGTCTGTCAACTCTGAGGTTGCTGGTTCGAGTCTTACTGCGGGCAGGGTGTACTCGGCTCCAGTCTTAATTAACAAGGATTGCCAGTTTTCATGGTCTGTCAACTCTGAGGTTGCTGGTTCGAGTTTTACTGCGGGCAGGGTGTACTCGGCTCCAGTCTTAATTGACAAGGATTGCCAGGTTTCATGGTCTGTCAACTCTGAGGTTGCTGGTTCGAGTCTTACTGCGGGCAGGGTGTACACGGCTCCAATCTTAATTAACAAGGATTGCCAGGTTTCATGGTCTGTCAACTCTGAGGTTGCTGGTTCGAGTCTTACTGCGGGCAGGTTGTACTCGGCTCGCATCTTAATTAACAAGGATTGCCAGATTTCATGGTATGTCAACTCTGAAGTTGCTGGTTCGAGTCTTACTGCGGGCAGGTTATACTCGGCTCCAGTCTTAATTAACAAGGATTGCCAGTTTTCATGGTCTGTCAACTCTGAGGTTGCTGGTTCGAGTCTCACCGTGGGCAGGGTGTACTCGGCTCCAATCTTAATTAACAAGGATTGCCAGGTTTCATGGTCTGTCAACTCTGAGGTTGCTGGTTCGAGTCTCACCGTGGGCAGGTTGTACTCGGCTCCAGTCTTAATTAACAAGGATTGCCAGGTTTCATGGTCTGTCAACTCTGAGGTTGCTGGTTCGAGTCTTACTGCGGGCAGGGTGTACTCGGCTCCAGTCTTAATTAACAAGGATTGCCAGGTTTCATGGTCTGTCAACTCTGAGGTTGCTGGTTCGAGTCTTACCGCGGGCAGGGTGTACTCGGCTCCAGTCTTAATTAACAAGGATTGCCAGGTTTCATGGTCCGTCAACTCTGAGGTTGCTGGTTCGAGTCTTACCGCGGGCAGGGTGTACTCGGCTCCAATCTTAATTAACAAGGATTGCCAGGTTTCATGGTCTGTCAACTCTGAGGTTGCTGGTTCGAGTCTTACCGCGGGCAGGGTGTACTCGGCTCCCATCTTAATTAACAAGGATTGCCAGGTGTCATGGTCTGTCAACTCTGAGGTTGCTGGTTCGAGTCTTACCGCGGGCAGGGTGTACTCGGCTCTAATCTTAATTAACAAGGATTGCCAGGTTCATGGTCTGTCAACTCTGAGGTTGCTGGTTCGAGTCTTACCGCGGGCAGGGTGTACTCGGCTCCCATCTTAATTAACAAGGATTGCCAGGTGTCATGGTCTGTCAACTCTGAGGTTGCTGGTTCGAGTCTTACCGCGGGCAGGGTGTACTCGGCTCCAATCTTAATTAACAAGGATTGCCAGGTTTCATGGTCTGTCAACTCTGAGGTTGCTGGTTCGAGTCTTACTGCGGGCAGGGTGTACTCGGCTCCAATCTTAATTAACAAGGATTGCCAGGTTTCATGGTCTGTCAACTCTGAGGTTGCTGGTTCGAGTCTAACTGCGGGCAGGGTGTACTCGGCTCCAATCTTAATTAACAAGGATTGCCAGGTTTCATGGTATGTCAACTCTGAGGTTGCTGGTTCGAGTCTAACTGCGGGCAGGGTGTACTTGGCTCCAATCTTAATTAACAAGGATTGCCAGGTTTCTTGGTCTGTCAACTCTGAGGTTGCTGGTTCGAGTCTCACCGTGGGCAGGTTGTACTCGGCTCCAGTCTTAATTAACAAGGACTGCCAGGTTTCATGGTCTGTCAACTCTGAGGTTGCTGGTTCGAGTCTTACTGCGGGCAGGGTGTACTCGGCTCCAATCTTAATTAACAAGGATTGCCAGGTTTCATGGTCTGTCAACTCTGAGGTTGCTGGTTCGAGTCTTACTGCGGGCAGGGTGTACTCGGCTCCAGTCTTAATTAACAAGGATTGCCAGGTTTCATGGTCTGTCAACTCTGAGGTTGCTGGTTCGAGTCTTACTGCGGGCAGGGTGTACTCGGCTCCAGTCTTAATTAACAAGGATTGCCAGGTTTCATGGTCTGTCAACTCTGAGGTTGCTGGTTCGAGTCTTACCGCGGGCAGGGTGTACTCGGCTCCAGTCTTAATTAACAAGGATTGGCAGGTTTCATGGTCCGTCAACTCTGAGGTTGCTGGTTCGAGTCTTACCGCGGGCCGGGTGTACTCGGCTCCAATCTTAATTAACAAGGATTGCCAGGTTTCATTGTCTGTCAACTCTGAGGTTGCTGGTTCGAGTCTTACCGCGGGCAGGGTGTACTCGGCTCCCATCTTAATTAACAAGGATTGCCAGGTGTCATGGTCTGTCAACTCTGAGGTTGCTGGTTCGAGTCTTACCGCGGGCAGGGTGTACTCGGCTCTAATCTTAATTAACAAGGATTGCCAGGTTCATGGTCTGTCAACTCTGAGGTTGCTGGTTCGAGTCTTACCTCGGGCAGGGTGTACTCGGCTCCCATCTTAATTAACAAAGATTGCCAGGTGTCATGGTCTGTCAACTCTGAGGTTGCTGGTTCGAGTCTTACCGCGGGCAGGGTGTACTCGGCTCCAATCTTAATTAACAAGGATTGCCAGGTTTCATGGTCTGTCAACTCTGAGGTTGCTGGTTCGAGTCTTACTGCGGGCAGGGTGTACTCGGCTCCAATCTTAATTAACAAGGATTGCCAGGTTTCATGGTCTGTCAACTCTGAGGTTGCTGGTTCGAGTCTAACTGCGGGCAGGGTGTACTCGGCTCCAATCTTAATTAACAAGGATTGCCAGGTTTCATGGTATGTCAACTCTGAGGTTGCTGGTTCGAGTCTAACTGCGGGCAGGGTGTACTTGGCTCCAATCTTAATTAACAAGGATTGCCAGGTTTCTTGGTCTGTCAACTCTGAGGTTGCTGGTTCGAGTCTCACCGTGGGCAGGTTATACTCGGCTCCAGTCTTAATTAACAAGGATTGCCAGGTTTCATGGTCTGTCAACTCTGAGGTTGCTGGTTCGAGTCTTACTGCGGGCAGGGTGTACTCGGCTCCAATCTTAATTAACAAGGATTGCCAGGTTTCATGGTCTGTCAACTCTGAGGTTGCTGGTTCGAGTCTTACTGCGGGCAGGGTGTACTCGGCTCCAGTCTTAATTAACAAGGATTGCCAGGTTTCATGGTCTGTCAACTCTGAGGTTGCTGGTTCGAGTCTTACTGCGGGCAGGGTGTACTCGGCTCCAGTCTTAATTAACAAGGATTGCCAGGTTTCATGGTCTGTCAACTCTGAGGTTGCTGGTTCGAGTCTTACCGCGGGCAGGGTGTACTCGGCTCCAATCTTAATTAACAAGGATTGGCAGGTTTCATGGTCCGTCAACTCTGAGGTTGCTGGTTCGAGTCTTACCGCGGGCCGGGTGTACTCGGCTCCAATCTTAATTAACAAGGATTGCCAGGTTTCATTGTCTGTCAACTCTGAGGTTGCTGGTTCGAGTCTTACCGCGGGCAGGGTGTACTCGGCTCCAATCTTAATTAACAAGGATTGCCAGGTTTCATGGTCTGTCAACTCTGAGGTTGCTGGTTCGAGTCTTACTGCGGGCAGGGTGTACTCGGCTCCAATCTTAATTAACAAGGATTGCCAGGTTTCATGGTCTGTCAACTCTGAGGTTGCTGGTTCGAGTCTAACTGCGGGCAGGGTGTACTTGGCTCCAATCTTAATTAACAAGGATTGCCAGGTTTCTTGGTCTGTCAACTCTGAGGTTGCTGGTTCGAGTCTCACCGTGGGCAGGTTGTACTCGGCTCCAGTCTTAATTAACAAGGATTGCCAGGTTTCATGGTCTGTCAACTCTGAGGTTGCTGGTTCGAGTCTTACTGCGGGCAGGGTGTACTCGGCTCCAATCTTAATTAACAAGGATTGCCAAGTTTCATGGTCTGTCAACTCTGAGGTTGCTGGTTCGAGTCTTACTGCGGGCAGGGTGTACTCGGCTCCAGTCTTAATTAACAAGGATTGCCAGGTTTCATGGTCTGTCAACTCTGAGGTTGCTGGTTCGAGTCTTACCGCGGGCAGGATGTACTCGGCTCCAGTCTTAATTAACAAGGATTGCCAGGTTTCATGGTCCGTCAACTCTGAGGTTGCTGGTTCGAGTCTTACCGCGGGCAGGGTGTACTCGGTTCCAATCTTAATTAACAAGGATTGCCAGGTTCATGGTCTGTCAACTCTGAGGTTGCTGGTTCGAGTCTTACCGCGGGCAGGGTGTACTCGGCTCCCATCTTAATTAACAAGGATTGCCAGGTGTCATGGTCTGTCAACTCTGAGGTTGCTGGTTCGAGTCTTACCGCGGGCAAGGTGTACTCGGCTCCCATCTTAATTAACAAGGATTGCCAGGTTTCATGGTCTGTCAACTCTGAGGTTGCTGGTTCGAGTCTTACCGCGGGCAGGGTGTACTCGGCTCCAATCTTAATTAACAAGGATTGCCAGGTTTCATGGTCTGTCAACTCTGAGGTTGCTGGTTCGAGTCTTACTGCGGGCAGGGTGTACTCGGCTCCAATCTTAATTAACAAGGATTGCCAGGTTTCATGGTCTGTCAACTCTGAGGTTGCTGGTTCGAGTCTTACTGCGGGCAGGGTGTACTCGGCTCCAATCTTAATTAACAAGGATTGCCAGGTTTCATGGTATGTCAACTCTGAGGTTGCTGGTTCGAGTCTAACTGCGGGCAGGGTGTACTTGGCTCCAATCTTAATTAACAAGGATTGCCAGGTTTCTTGGTCTGTCAACTCTGAGGTTGCTGGTTCGAGTCTTACCGCGGGCAGGGTGTACTCGGCTCCCATCTTAATTAACAAGGATTGCCAGGTTTCATGGTCTGTCAACTCTGAGGTTGCTGGTTCGAGTCTCACCGTGGGCAGGGTGTACTCGGCTCCAATCTTAATTAACAAGGATTGCCAGGTTTCATGGTCTGTCAACTCTGAGGTTGCTGGTTCCAGTCTTACTGCGGGCAGGGTGTACTCGGCTCCCATCTTAATTAACAAGGATTGCCAGGTTTCATGGTCTGTCAACTCTGAGGTTGCTGGTTCGAGTCTTTCCGCGGGCAGGGTGTACTCGGCTCCAATCTTAATTAACAAGGATTGCCAGGTTTCATGGTCTGTCAACTCTGAGGTTGCTGGTTCGAGTCTTACTGCGGGCAGGGTGTACTCGGCTCCAATCTTAATTAACAAGGATTGCCAGGTTTCATGGTCTGTCAACTCTTAGGTTGCTGGTTCGAGTCTTACCTCGGGCAGGGGGTACTCGGCTCCAATCTTAATTAACAAGGATTGCCAGGTTTCATGGTCTGTCAACTCTGAGGTTGCTGGTTCGAGTATTACTGCGGGCAAGGTGTACTCGGCTCCAATCCTAATTAACAAGGATTGCCAGGTTTCATGGTCTGTCAACTCTGAGGTTGCTGGTTCGAGTCTCACTGCGGGCAGGGTGTACTCGGCTCCAATCTTAATTAACAAGGATTGCCAGGTTTCATGGTCTGTCAACTCTGAGGTTGCTGGTTCGAGTCTTACTGCGGGCAGGGTGTACTCGGCTCCCATCTTAATTAACAAGGATTGCCAGGTTTCATGGTCTGTCAACTCTGAGGTTGCTGGTTCGAGTCTTACCGCGGGCAGGGTGTACTCGGCTCCAATCTTAATTAACAAGGATTGCCAGGTTTCATGGTCTGTCAACTCTGAGGTTGCTGGTTCGAGTCTTACTGCGGGCAGGGTGTACTCGGCTCCAATCTTAATTAACAAGGATTGCCAGGTTTCATGGTCTGTCAACTCTGAGGTTGCTGGTTTTAGTCTCACTGCGGGCAGGGTGTACTCGGCTCCAGTCTTAATTAACAAGGATTGCCAGGTTTCGTGGTCTGTCAACTCTGAGGTTGCTGGTTCGAGTCTTACTGCGGGCAGGGTGTACTCGGCTCCAGTCTTAATTAACAAGGATTGCCAGGTTGCCTACCGAAGGTCGATTTTGAATGTAGGTTACAGTCATGATGTAATAGGGGCTTCGGTGGTCGAGTGGTTAAAAAAGGTAGTTCGTCTACTATTGATCACGTAGGGTTTTCTCCGGGTATTCCGGCTTCCTCCCCCAATAAAACTGAACGCCATGATTAAGCTGAAAAATTGCTGAAAATGGCGTTAAACACCATTCAAACAAACAAACAAACAAACAACAAACACTCCGAAAGTTGGGCTCCGGCTTTCCTTCCTACATAAAAACTGGACACCATGATATAGCCGATAATCTCCAGAATGTGTCACAAATAATGTTAAAACAAACACATAACGCAGTAATCTGAGGTAGTGGATCAACAACACAATTAATGACGTTAATGACTTTGTCCACGAATGTAGTTCCCCATAAAATAGTGTATTTTTTGTAATTTTTTTTCTTCGGCTTTTTTCTTGCTTTGGTTCTACTTTTTGGGCTTATTGGAAAGAAGGATCTTTGAAAAAAAATTAAATTTAAACATTTGATGAAATATAATGGATTAGGAGTAATTCGGTCTAGTGGAAGGATTGCAAATTTCCTGTTTTCATAGTCTCTCGGACTTCAACCCTGAAGATAGGGATGCTTCCAGAGCTTTAAAATGAGTTAGAGGTATTACAGTTTTCTAAATTTTGGATATAGTTTGGAAGAGGTATGGTACTTTCAGACTGTCAAATGGCATTCCAGAAACAAAGGTGGAATTTTTTAATTGACTTTATGTTATTATAAACAAAGATGGAAAAAGAGGTCTTCAACAATTGTGGTTATAAAGACAAGCACGCACGTATCAGATAATAGCATATTCATGGAGTTCTCTCCCTTGGTATGCATATACATGAGCATTAATTTATGACTTTTTTCCAAGTTGTCATTACAGTTGAATCCTTAATAAAATATTTAAAAGAAATATTACAAGCTTTGCAGTCAGCATGAACTTAAGGGGTGCGCTCGGTACGAATTTTGTTAATGCACTCCATATATTTCCCCTATGTAACAGACTGTATAACGAAATTATGCAGGCAATGATTTCTTTTGTCTTCACGTTACTTGTCTTTCTTCTTCAAGATATTTATCTCGGAGGTGGGATACAAGTCATGGAGGCGAGAACAAATTGGAGGTTGATATCAACTTACTTTATATTATAGACTAAGATACGTTTAGCAGAATTTTGCAAATTAGTCTACTTTCTTTGATCCGCTCACTTGATAACGTCCTTTAAGTCGAAAACGCCACTATAAGAACCTGTTATCGCTATTTTGCAGTATTTTCATTTGATCTTTGTGTGCGATATTATTCCATCTCACTCTACTAGCGTGAGATAGGCCCATCTCAGCTCGCTGTCAAGACGTCGTTAAATAAACACTGTGACGTCACAATGTTACAAAACAGCGATAAACAGATTATTTACGTTTTATGAAACTCGATGCATTTTCTCGTCATCTCATCTCAGGGCTGTCGCCCTTCGATGAGATATGGACGAGAAAACGCATCTCGTTTAAAAAAACGTAAATAATCTATAAATATAAACTGCTGTTTTGTAGGGTTCACTTGATTCAGATTTTTAATGTTTGTGACATTATTGGTATTTGATCATGTTTTTTATTGATTGGGGGAGTTTTTTACGTCCTACACCGACAACTTAATGCCCTGTCGGACGGGATCATGCTGTTAATTTTGCACTCGATTTTATGTAACCTTACAATCGGAACACCTGTCGGCCTTTTCCGTCAAAGGTCGGGAAAGTTTCATAAAAAAGATCATAGGCGGAAATAACCGAGGTGATCCTATTGAGTAACCTGAGCTAAATCAAGTGACGCAGTCAAAATAGATTTTGATGAGACAAAAATTTGTACATTTCAGTGGCGGATCCAGAGGGGGGGTCCAGGGGGTCCGGACCCCCCCTTTCGTTTTGACAAGCATGAAAAGTTTTGAAAAAAGCCTTCTTTTTTTTGTTTTAGCATAACAAAATGACATTTTAACGGACATGTTTTAGGTGTCAGGAAATCGTCAGAATGCAGGATTTTACACCATTTCGTTCAGAGCTTCTGGGGGCCTTAAGCGGCCTCCAGACCCCCTGCCGTAATACGACCTCTGCGAGGTCGGCCACCATGACAAATTTGGACCCCCCCCCCCCTTTCATTTGAGGTTGCATCCGCCCCTGCATTTATGAACTATTATTATACTGAATTAATTTCGTGAAAGTTGATTTAATGTGGAATGCTTTGAAAAAAAAATTGTTAAAGCAAAAGTTACAAGACGTTACAAGTGTCACAAGTGTGTGAGAAGTTTTCATCGACGAACTGTGTCTTTATTACTAGGTAATCTCGACCTGAAATCAGATTATTTGACATAATTTAATCAGTTCAGACAGGCCTATCAACACTGAGATTCGGGTTCGAGTAAAACTGCGGGGAGTGTGGGCTCGACTCAAATTTACATTTTCATTGTGATTTTGTGTATTGCACTGTCCTGTGATCTTGTTTATTATGTGATTTTGTGTATTGCACTGTCCTGTGATCTTGTTTATTATGTGATTTTGTGTATTGCACTGTACTGTGATCTTGTTTATTATGTGATTTTGTGTATTGCACTGTCCTGTGATCTTGTTTATTTTATGATTTTGTGTATTGCACTGTCCTGTGATCTTGTTTATTTTGTGATTTTGTGTATTGCACTGTCCTGTGATCTTGTTTATTATGTGATTTTGTGTATTGCACTGTCCTGTGATCTTGTTTATTTTATGATTTTGTGTATTGCACTTTCCTGTGATCTTGTTTATTTTGTGATTTTGTGTATTGCAATGTACTGTGCTCTTGTTTATTATGTGATTTTGTGTATTCCACTGTACTGTGATCTTGTTTATATCGGCTTTTGTGATGTTGTGTATTGCGCTGTCCTGTGATCTTGTTTACTTCAGTGTTTTGTGATTTTGAGTATTCCAATGTACTATGATCTTGTTTACTTCGGTGTTTTGTGATTTTGTGTACCCCAATGTACTTTGATCTTGTTTATTATGTGATTTGGTGTATTCCACTGTACTGTGATCTTGTTTATATCGGCTTTTGTGATGTTGTGTATTCCAATGCACTATGATCTTGTTTATTTCGGTGTTTTGTGATTTTGTGTATTCCACTTTGATGAATAATGAGATTCTATGAAGTCAATTTGTATAAAAAAATCTATGTCAAAAGGCAGCACATTACGCTCCATGTTATGTCTTAATTTGTGGAGACCTTCCTATCATATATTTTACATATATTTATTAAATAGTATCTTGTTGTTTTAATACATTTATCTGCAAAATAACATATTTTTTGTACCTAAAGCAGTGGATGCAAAATTTTTTTATTAACTTTACTTGTTTTAACGAATTCTCTCTCAGTCCGTGCTTTTGAATATCTATAGTTTGTTCTGAAACTATGCCAAAAAACAAAAACAACAACAAGTTTATTATTGAAATAAATAAACAATTTATGTTCGAATAAGAGATTTTGATATAAATTTGGAATAATGTGAACATTTTCTATATGACTGCTGACGCTGTGACATGAGGTCGGGGATTTCCAAGTTAATAATAGATTGTCTTTGTGATATATTTGCACTGTTCTTACAATTAGTTGAATAGTTCTGAGAACACTCTTTTCTACACTTTGATATGTGTGCCAGATATTGAATTCGCTCCAATTTTCGAGATATAGAATTCAGAATAATTCCATTTCCTTTGTTAATTTTACTCTTGTTACCGGATAGCACTCTTCCCAAGGGTAAAACACTTTTATAACCGTGATGGTGATAAGTTAATCCGGGTATTTCGACACTATTCGTATCAATAGTTAAATTATTAGACAAGTCTATGACTTTCATATTTCCGTTAAATTTGCTTTTACTAGTATTTGTATCGTAGTTTTTACCATACACAATATTTAATTTTTCTGCTTCCTTGAAAGTCATTGCCGTCTGAGGTCGCTGTAATAACTTCCGCAATGATGTTTGTTGTGCAGATACTTTAGGTTTTAATTCCTTTTCATTTACACTTAAATCGATACTTATATGTGTGCAAAATAAACCGTTACTGTTTGGTTTCTTTTCTTGTGTTAATTTTTCTCTGTGTTCGCGGGCAGAACGTTCGTTTGCAGCTTTTATATGTTCTATATTTAGCCTAGGATCTGTGTTTTGGCGGGTAAGAATGGCGTTTTCTATCTTTTTAAAGGTCCGTAATCGTGTTGCAGATCTACTGCGTTGTAAAACTGGGACGGCGTTTGAATGTTTTGATTTTAATCTTGTTAAGTTTACTCTTGGAGAGATTGTGGTAGGATCATACTCAATAACAGACTCCAAATCCAAAGTGTCATCGTTACTTATTTCGTCACTCTCCAATTTTGTTTCCCTTGAAACACCTATTTCACAATATGTCTGTTGTTGTTCACTATTTTGTAGAAAATCGATCTGCCTTTTCGTTAAAGGACTTTTGAATTCATCATCTTCTATTACTACCGGTCCTTCGAAAGTCTCATTATTTCTTATATCCCCAGTTGAGCTCTTAGAAGACCTGCGCTCAGAAAGTCTGCTAGTAGGTCTAATATTTTCTTCGTCTTGTACACTCTCCTCAATATCTTTCTCGAATCTGCTTCCGGTAGTGGATGGTCTGCTGGTAAAGGTGCCCTTAGCAGACGACACATGACTTCTATCGTAGGTCAACCTAGATTTTGCGGAATGCGTTCGGGAAAAGAATCCCTCGTCAGCAACACTATCAGATTGTTCGTGTGAATCTCTTTGTATCTCTTCTGCGTCTGTCGCGTCGATACCTGAATCTACACTTGCCATCTTTGAGAAGGATTGTCTCCTCGGTGCTACATTTTCCAGTTCCTTTTGATTGTTTGCAGATATTTCTTTCTTTTGTGACGTTTTGTTATTCGCATCTACTTCCTCTTTTATAGAATCAAGGTAACTGACAGTTACTGCCGTCACATGCTTTGTGTCGTCTGCCGATGACAGATTGTCGCAGTCACCGTCACTTTTATTGTCAGTTTCACTCGAATCTACTTTCAATTCTGGAACAATTGTTTCTTCCGTAATTTTAGGTTTTTCAGGTAATTTTGCGAAATTTTGAGATGAAAAGGCCCACAAAAGACTTTTGTGTTTTCTCAGTTCCCTCTCTGTATGTGCTTTTTGTTCCTCTTCGGTTAATTGTTTTTCTGGTTCTGTCTTTACGACTTCTTCCGGTGGGTTAACATTTTGATCCCCCTGTTTAGCATCATTGGCTTCTTCTTTTGTTTCCGGTTCCGGTTCAATTTCTTCTTCTTCATCCGAAGCATCGGCATCTTCTGGTATGTCTTGTATGAGCTCCCCAGTTAAAAAGAATTTAAAATCTGAAAAATGAAAATAAACGTTATATTTTTTGACAAGGACTTTCACTTAAATGATAAATGTACTACTGAAAAACATTAAAAGGACTATCGGATAAAAATGAAATTGAATGAAACACACTTTCACCAAATTAGACTAGTGTGCAGGAACTGGTGGCTCTTCGGGAGCAATTTTTTTCACTTTCGATATTTTTGTAGGGTAATTTATCTTTTTTCGAAGTTTTGTTGCATGCTTAAGCGAGGTGCATAGTGATGGGGGTGTTCGTCCGCCCGTTACACAATTTCTATTTAAAAGAAACCCCCAAAACAAGATAAAAAGCACTGAATAAAATATTCGTATATTCGTATTACGCTTTTTTATTGGGAACTATATTGTTGGACGACGGGAATCAAAGGCAATATGTGTGGTCTATATGGTTATAATTCCAAGAATTGTGGGTAAATTTGGAAAACCTTGACATGGAAAGATAAAATCGTGAGTTTCGGGATTACAGTGAACCATCGGAACGATAACTGAACCAGATTCACATACCTTTATAGTTCACTTGTCCATCTCCGTCGTTATCCGCCATTTTGAGAAGTTCCGAAAGTTCATCATCTGTCAACATCTCCCCAATCCCCATCATCAGCTGATAAAGATCCTGAACTGAAATGACTCCGTCGGCATCGACGTCAATCAAACTAAAGGCGGATCTGAGGTCTTCTTCAAACTCTTCCCCTGTGACTCGCCTACGCTGTCCCATAATTGTCTGATCAAACTCATTTATGTCTATATTTCCAAAATCTAATAAAATAGACAATGAATGGTATTGACTATAAAAAAGGTAACATCCGGTCTCACCTCTTGTTACGACCAGACACCGACATACTGGTCACAGAGTAGTTCTCGCCATTTAAATGACAAATGCAAATGTCGCCATTTTCCCAATTGTGCAGTTATTTTCACATTTAAAAAGATGGCAAAGGATTCATTTTATATATTTTTAATCCAAAAACAATATATGCTAATCATTTTTTAATGTTTTCAATTTTTCCCAAAAAATTGCCAAAAGATCTGGTGGCGATAATTACTTGCCGGCGAGAACTACTCCGTGACCAGTATGTCGTGAGTAATATGACGGGTGTACTTAGTGAGTCAGTATATGCTCCTCATAACAAAGAGACAAAGAATGTCACTAAATGGGCAACTTTCTAATGCCGATATTGGCCATGACGTGTGTTCCAAATGAAGCAGGATAAACATACTTTTCCTGACGCCATTGTTCATATAAATTGGTGTTTCTTGCTTATGTGTTGTATGTTTTATGTTTGTGTGTTGTATGTTTGTGTCTATGTAAGTTTTCTAATACCATTGGCTCTATAATTGTCCATATTTTGTAGCTTTGATAATATACCGTAATGATTATTTTCTTATTTTAATTTATTTTTCATGACATTTTAAATGTTTATACTATTTTTTGATGCGGTCCGTGAAATTTACATCTCGAATGTTTGTATAGAGAAATCGTCCACATATTCTCAAGTAGTTTTCACTGGGGTACTCTTGAATGTAAACGACAGAGCATCGATATATTAAGTCTCTTCCGGTGGCATCAAGAGCCATCTATATTGACTTGTATGTGTCAATCAGTTCAATCAAACATTTGAGTATTTAAGGAATACTTCAAATTTCTGAACAGATTATACGATATAATATGGTTTGGGTCTGTTTACGCCTAATAAACCGCGAAGCGGTTTATGAATGGTGTAAACACACAAAACCATATTATATCGTATAATCTGTTCAGAAATTTGAAATATTCCTTATAATTTAATTTTAACTATAAATCTTATAAATTTTTGCGGTAAAAACGTCGATGACGTCGTGGAACTATTTGAATTTTAACGGCGTTAGAATAGGTCATAGGTCACGCAAGTTATTTCTTATAATATGGGTTGCCCGATTTGAATTGACCAATCAGATTTCAGCTTACAAAGCAAATTAAATTATTAGTATTTGTTTCCTTATAATATAGTTTGATTGTATATTAATCTGAAAAAACTGTTGCGTGCTGTCTGGTGTCAATTTTCTATGAACGTTGCGTCTCCGATTTTTTTTTTTATATGACCACACAAGTTGGTAACTGGTTTGCAACAACTCACCTCAATGAAATACTTGTCAAAAGAAAATTACATTAAAAATGAACGACCAATTAATAATAACAAATTATATAGTATACTATATAATTTTTAGCCACAACAAAATTACATTTAAAAATGGAATGCCAATTAAAAATACCTAATTATATTTTATTATATTATTTTCTCTTTACCTGACTATATTATTACCTTTGATTACAGTCTTACCAACACCTGCTCGCAACCGAATTTTGTAATTTTGAGTATAATAAGCACCTTAAGCTTCGATATATATCATACAAGATAAGAACATTCGACCCGGTGACCTGTTTAAAAATTGACAATTTAAAAATTAATTTATTAAAAGTTTACGTGTCAAAGTCGAAGAGTTGTCGTATCATTTTTTCAAATTAATCTTTTAAATTCAATAATCGAACAAAATATGTAAGCAAATGATATTTATTTAATTTTAGCTTGCTGAGATTCTAACTCCCTTGATATGAAAGATATGTCTATTGATTAAAGTCAATATTGTGGTATCGAACTTCAAAAGTTTAAGAGGACATCTTGAACCGCCCCAAAACATACTGAAATTTCTAAGTTGTTACAGAAACGTACAAATATTAGATAACGGATCGGGTGCACCATGTTCCGGAATACAACATACATAATTTATGACAACTAATAAGATATCTACATTAAATAACATATTAAAGATATTATAAAGATATAGCTTGGTCGATTGAATGGTGTTTAACATCACTTTTATCAATTTCTCAACCATATTGTGATGTCAAGGTTTTTTTAGGCGGGAAACCAGAGCACCTGCTGCATATGAGATATCTCATAAAGTGTATAAGATATCTTCAAACATTTTCGTTGTGAGATATCTCATATTTTATGAGTTATCTGATAAAAATGCTTGTATATTATCTTCTATTTTTATTGAAATGTTATATTGTATTTTAAGATATTTTGAACGGTCTGTCGTCCTATGTATAACAGCCTATGTTATACAATTTATGACAGAGTAGTAAAAAAATATTTCAATATAAAAACTGTCCTAATGTTAGACCACAGGCACTTGGGGTCAGGATAATTTTTTTATGGAATAAAAAGCCAATAAATGAGTTTACAGTGTGTGTTCACTCGTTTTGGTAACTAGTCTGACATGTCTCATTGTGAAATATTGACCTCAGAAAAATAATAAATTTTTCTTTATTACATATATAACAACTGTTATATAACTAGTCTAACACACACTGTAAACTCATTTATTGGCTTTTTATTCCATAAAAAAATTATCCTGACCCCAAGTGCCTGTGTGTTAGACTGCGGATCGTGCGATACGTCTTCTACACTTAATTAGAACATACTTCGGCATATAACAAGGATAACATAATATGATTGAATAATTTAATTTGTTTTTAAGTGGAACTCTGATTGGCTAATTCAAATCAAGCAAAACATATTATACGATATAACGCGTTCGTCACATGACCTATTCTTACTCCGTAAAAAATTCAAACAGTCTTATGACGCCATTGACGATTGTACCATTAAAAATATTGAGATTTAAAGTTAAAATTAAATTATAAGGAATATTTCCTATTTCTGAACAGGTTATACTCTATAACATGTTTGGTTGTGTTACAATATTCATAAACTGCTTCGCGGGTTATTAGGCGTAAACAGACCCAAACCACGTTAAACATGTTCAGAAATGGAAAATATTCCTTAAATAATTGTAACGATGTGACGTCATATGTTTACAAGAGTTACATTCCAGTTACTATAGTGACTGTTGACAAAAAATAATGCAAATTTGCTTTTTTGACAGTGAAAAGAAAACTTGAGACACAAAATCTATTGTACAAAATTGATGCTCTTTGTCTTTATATAATTATCGTCAGACGCATTGAGAAGCCTCTTGTTAAATCACTAAGCAACGTCAATACACAGGATGCAGAATTTTCTAAAGGAAGTACTTCCGGAATAGATTTTTTTAGGTTTCAAATATTTTGAAATGATTTATATAGACCCGTTTTTGTTGACTTTGTGTTAAATGTAGACTACATATATCGACTTCCTTTAACGTTTTTCTTTTGTCCTTGAAAATAATAAAATAATCAGTATTAACTGTGTTTTCGTGGGCGAAATTTAGTTTTTTAAAAGGATTAAAAATAGTTTAAGTATACGGCTTACATTACGAAGATTTAATCTTAGATGCTTACATACAATTTAATGTTTACATTTTGTATCCTTAGTACATAGAGACTAAACAGTATAAAAGGGTGTTATTTACAACACAAACATTAATGACTGCACGCATGTGCAGATATTAAAGAAACAACATAGAGTATTTACTATTTGTTTTGTTATAAATATATTTGTTTGTTGCTAGCTAGAGATGTCTGTTTTAAATTTAGCTTATCTCCGCTATCAGTAGTTCTTAACTATATCATGGGGTCCACTGTTCAATGGAGAGAAATCAGGAGTACGAGACAACCACAGAAAATTAGCAACCCGTGTTACTTATGGTTGGAGTTAAGCGTCGAGCAGACCCTGCTCGAATTCGGGCTCAAATTTTCTACCTCAGTAATCAAAAGTAGGTGACCTATTACCTTAACCTGTCGGCCACACAGGCCGAGTGATAACCACACTTGTTAGTTTCTAAAGATGTTCAGAAATAGGAAAGCGTTGTCATATTCAACCAAGACATGCTTCATGTAATGAGGACATGTCAACATTCTGTCCGTACACGATATAAGACGCCTAATCCGTACGTATAACTTCGGGCATGATATGACACGTCCAATCATTACGTATCAGCCGGGCGTGCTATAAGAAGTCTAACCCACGTCTCAGTTTGGGCATGATATGACACGTCTAATTCTTACGTATCAGCCAGGCCGTGTTATGAGAAGTCTAACCCACGTCTCAGTTTGGGTATGATATGACACGTCCAATCCTTAAGTGACAAACCGGAAATAGGTCCAACCCTTACGTATCAGATCAGGCGTTGTATAATGTTTCCAGTTACAGTTATTCGACTGCAAAATGAGGCATAAGTTTTTCAATTTCTAGTCCGATAAAATGATTCCAGTTTTTAGATTAGTTCCAAGTCTACTTCCTTTTAATATAAATACAATTGTTGAAATTTAAATTATGCTTTCGACGAACACTTTATATATACGAAACTGCCTTTTCTGATACTCAATACTATTGAACTGTTTTAACCAATTTCACATTTTGATGAATGAAGGGCGGGATCACCCGTGTGGGCGGACACGCCTTAATTTAAATTTGATGTCTATCTAGAACAGAGACGATATTATGCACTGTTTATGCAAAGTATACCGAAGCTTTCTACAAAAATAAGCCAAGGCACAGAATAGAAACATTCCATTTTGTAGAATATGCACATTTTAAAATGTAATATTTTGTCTAACCACATGATCTATATCATTTCCCTCTAATGCAGGTTGCAGCAACATTTATATTAGAATAGTCAAAACAACTAACCGATCAGAACCTGTGATAAAAGGACAGTTTCTTCAAAAAGGTTTCAAAGACAGTGATGTTACAATATCCAAAACAAATGATACTTGTAGAACCTGAGATAAAGGACTGTTTCGTCTTGACAGGTTTCTAAAAACGTTTAATCGAAACTGATGTTAAAATAGTCACCCCCAACTAACCGGTGAACAACCTGTGATAAAAGGACAGTTTTGATTGGTCTCTAAAAACTTGTTTCATCGACACTGATGTTAAAGAAAAACAGTAGCACAATCATATTTATTATTTTTTAGAAAATAATTTTTATTTCTTCAAAATAAAAAGATACAAAAGGTCCGATGTTTTTAAACTTTTAATTTCCAAGATATATCGATTTTAAAGATACGATTTGCACCTGTCCAACAAAGTCGATAATGTTATTTTTGTCACTTCCGGTAAATATTGATTCGAAGTACGTGACGTCAAACACCTAGTATATCTAGTATATTACTTGCGTTAAAAAGAGTATCACTAGGTCTCTGGTATTGCCAGTAGTTTTTAGCTACTTACTTTCTATACAGGCCTCGTGTATCATGTCTATGACAGCCTCATCCTTGGTATCCAGCTCCAGTGCCTTCATCAGGGGAAATACGTTGTCGATGTTGACGTTTATATTGCCATCTTGGTAGGATAAGCTGAACACATTCTTCAGGGCTGTTAAAACATGTCAATGATTTGTACTATTTAGACAGTAAAAAATAACGTGCAAATACGTGTATATTGTTTGTTTTTCTTGAATGGTATTTAACGCCACTTTCAGCAATTTGTCAGCTATATCAGGGCGTCCAGTTTTTATTGGGGGAGCAAGCCGGAGTACTCGGCGAAAACCCCGACCCTCGGTAGGAAAACTGGAAATCCTATTTAGTTAAGATTGGAGTCGAGTGCACCATGCCCGCAGTGAGACTCGAACCCGCAAACTCAGTGTTGACAGACCACGTGATCAATAGTAGACGAACTACCTTAACCACTCGGCCAACGAGGTCCCAGGTGCAAATATATTGTCCCATTCTATGCAAAATAAATTACTAGAATAATGGAACTGGTAAAGTGATTGATTGAACAGTGTTTAACGGCATTTTTAGCGAATGACAATTAGTTGTATTCGAGGGAGAGTTTGTCATAATCTCTCATGTTGAAATTGATAAATTGATTGGATGACAGAAAATTAATATAGGAAGGGGGTGTGGTGGATCATCGAATTAAAGTTCGAGTTAACGTTCAAGTTGGGATTCGAGTTGATCATCTGAGTTAAACTTTGTGTAAGAGCTATAGTTAAACTTCAATTGGAGTTTTAATTTAAGTCATATTTACAACTCTATTTATTTTGCTCAACAGACATCTCTTAACGGGGATCTAAAAGGATAATTTGTAAATACAACTCGCTAAAAGAGGCTGCTGTGTTGAATATTTGTACAACTTAATTAATAGTCATCTATAAATCTTTATCATTTTTGCAGTTTCAGCGACTGCGATTCCGCATGAACTTGTTCTTAATCTCATAGAGTTACTCTGCGCTTGATTAGGCGTCGCTTGAAAATGACATCTCGTTAGAAGGGGCCCTTTCACTGCTAACTATTAAATACCATGCAGTGGATAAGAGGAGTTGCGAATAAAAATGGGTAATGACAAAAATGTCAAAGATGGGCAAAGTCCATGTTTTGATCTGGAAAACACCAAATATCATTCTGATCAAAATGTAAAATATCAGGTGCACAATGGATTCTGATTCTGTGAAAGTTTAATTAAATTCATTGCACATGTTGCAGTGTTGTTGTTGAGTTGCGAGTGACAGATGGTTACCTCCGAAGTGTAACGGTCAGACGGACAGGTCCATCACTATATACCCCCACTTTCAAGCGGGGTGATAAAAATAAGTAGAGCAATTGAACCTTGATATTCATTTATTGCTGCCAAAATAAGCCAATACATGCACGTGTATACACCGAGCGTCTTATTAGTTTGTATGAAGTCATGTTATATACCCAGAACTATTTAATTTTTTTTCACGTGGCGTTTCTTTGTATCGGAAATCAGAATTAAATGATCACATACCGGTACCTCTATAAAAGTTGTAAATTTACAAGAAAGTTTAATATAAAATTCTTTGTGTTATAGTTATAATATTGAAAAGAACGTATGAATTGGAGAATTAATCGTAAAATCTATTTCTGTCCTCGAGTGAACTGTTTAAAATAATATAACAACAACAACAACAACAACATCATTTTATTCCAGATCAGGAGCCCACGAGGAGCAATAAGAGATTACAACAATGAGAGAAAGAACATAATTGATAGTTTAACAAATACAATCAACTTACACATAAAACATATAGTAGTACAAATGTATTCAAAAACATCCATCTTATAAAAACCCACAATTTTTATCAAATGTTACTGTCAATGATAAATCTAGCTACAACAGTTAAAACCTGAGTGTCTTCCATACTGAGTAAAAAGATGAATTTATTAAGAGTATATGTCGTTATGTAAACAAAAATATATATCGTAGACACGAGTATATGAGTCATAGTTATAGTATGATTGGGTTTTGTGATTGACCCTTTTGCAGATTCATTATAATAAATGCGGACTTGCGAAACTTGTCTTTCAGTACGCCACAAAAATGAATACAATAAGTGAAACACATTTAATAAATGAAAGTCGACTTTTTTCACAAATTATAGACTATGTGACAAATAGAGGCAGATATGTGCCACCATAGTTTCTCAAATCACGAAAATTGGAAAATGAATGTACGGTCGATTTGAACTGAGTATGGCTTCTGATCTGAACTGCCCTTACACGCTGGGTTGAAGTTGTTGCATTGTACTACCTGTCTGAAATGACTTTACGGATGTGTTTTTGTTTGAATATATGTTTACGCCATTTTTGGTAGTTTATTTAACGCATCGTCTGGTGTTTTAAATTATAGAAAGAAGCCGGATTACCGGCTAAAAAACAACGATTTTGGCATGAAAAATATGTAGCTAGCAATCCTTGTCGATTAAAAGGTTGGAGTCCAGCACACTTTGACCGAGTCTTACTCGCAAACTCAGTAATGACACGCCGGTCATATATAGTGGACAGTTAACTACTTTAACAACAATACTACATTAACCATTCGACAAACGTACACAATTAGTTAAGAGTTTCACAAAAATAGACAAAGACAACAATATCTTACCTTCATACACGAATCCTCTAAACGCTTCTTTAGCAGATACTTTTGGTGCCTCTTCTTTTGTTTTACTCTCCTGTAAGAAGTAACGAAACGACATTTTGCTAAAATGTTTTCAACTCATGTAATAGAATCCATGTAAATCGACTATGTTTTAGAAGATAACGCGGACCCCTTCGAAGACACCCAAGTTGTTCGTCACTCAACATCAATTAAATTCAATATCCACGATTTAAAATGACAGTTTGTTACGTAGAAGTTCTACTCAATAAAATCTTTATGTGAATATTAAAAAAAAAAAACACCACTCGTGTCTAAGTCCAAGATTGAGCAAACATCGTCTGTTTACATATTTCACTTTGTTAATATAAGTCAAGTTTATGAACGCATTTCCTTCCTTTTTGTTATCCTTTGAAAAGAAATCCGTTTTAAATTTCAAAAAGAAGGCCAGCTACTAATTAATGTATATCTTTACCACTTGAACTTTAAAAAAACCATAATATTGTATAGAACTATAAATTGCGAAAGAGGCGTCAATACATGGCACACCTATCATAGGGATGTGTATTGTCATGTTTGCGATACAGATAATATACCTAGAATTAAATTCCTGGTGAAATGTCATCCAGGGCTGAGGACAATCAAATTTATTTTTCAATTAAATTATCAGTTATAATAGAGCGAGTATCTTGGCATTTTGAGTGGACAGATTATGAGCAATACGACGTATATATCTAAAACTGTCACACGTTCCATTATGCTTGACATCTTCAACAAGTCAAAATCTAATCAGGTCAACGTTTACCCGTAACTGAACTCACCACATGACAGATTTTTTAAATTTTCGGGCTGTATGTGTGTGGTTTTTTTTTGTCCGTTTGTTCGCTTCGTTTTGTATTGTTCATTGTTTTTTTCTTTTGTTTTTTTTTGGTGGTTTTTTTTTTTTTTTTTTTTGGGGGGGGGGGCGGATGAGGGGAAGGATTCTGAACGTATAGAAAATAAAACGAAATAATGTCCTCTGTTGCAGAGGCTACAAATTCCACTTTTATTTTGAAAGGGACATGATATGTCAATCACCCACCCACCACCTTTTAAACGATCTATGCTTGTAGCAAAATATCTAGTTTTTTCAGTCCTGAATCAAGGCTCTTCATGTCTCATTATTTTTGGGCTTCAAATAAGATGCAATTTAGATTTTGTCCGAAGACTTTGAAAACGCTGTCGAAATCAGGAAGTGGAGTGTTCCCTTGCCAATTAGTTAGCAAAGCAGGTCCAGCACCATTAAAACATTTTTTTTAGTACAAATATTTTGCCTAGCATGATAATTTTCTCAAATTCCATGAACAGCAAGAGGAAATCGAAAGTTTTGATATGATGAATAATAAAAAAATCTCAGCAAAGAATTTGTAATGGCGCCCTGGACAGAGATGGAGATCACTGGAGGGGAACTTAATTTCTGCTATAAATCCTCCGTTTCCAACAAGTTAAGCATTAATCATTTAGTTTTCTACATCAACACAAGAAAACATTTAACTTCGCCTTACATTACATTTAAACCACCATGATCTAAGTGATTGACTTTCTATTTAATCAAACTCCGAATAGAACATCAAATTTGTAACGTTAAGCATGCGTAACGGAACTCATTATATCTTTCTATAACAACAAATAGTTTTATATCTTTATATAATGATTTTTAATAGGCAATGTATTTTTTATTAAATATTTTTGTATATTAAAAATGCAATTGACGCAATTGTATATTAAAACTATTACAATTTATTTGTATACAAGTGCGTGTCAAAATGACGATGTATGATGCACTTGCAAGGTTTATTTATTGTTTTTTGTGGCCGGTTTTAAATAGTTTATTTTAGATATTTATATTTAATTGATAAATAGAGGGTTGCATAATTAAAAGTGATAATTGTTAAAAAAAACTATTATATATATTGTAAATCAAGTTATTTTCGCGCTTTTTTTTTTTTTTTGCTTGTTTGTTTTTGGTTTAACGTCACTTTCAGACAATCAAATCATCTAATGACCCAAAACCAATCAATATACAGTATTATAACCGATGATTTGAATAGTTCTAGACAAATTACAGACGACTTATGATATGGCATATTCAAGATCTAACCTAAACGATTCCGTAAACCGCAGGGACGCGTTTTTTAGAATCTGCTTCAGAGAAAAAAATTCTTCCGAATTGGTGTTTTTCTCAATTCGGATATTTTAAGTGCTTTCTATATAAATTTTACCTATTTCATGTGCATTGTATTATGTGAGGTATTATAAAATTATCGTTTCAGTTATTCAATTTTGACGATTTTTATTTGGTTTATTTAATATATTTATTATTAACAGATAGTAAATAGTCCGTCAATGTTTATATCGTTTTCATAGTGACAATTTTTCTATTTCCCTTTTTGTCACTTCTTATCGACGTGTACGAGAAAGTATACGATGACAATTATAGTCCATTGTTGGTAATACAGTATAGTACGTAACGTTGCTCAATTGTTACGTGTAAATTGTTAATCCTTTGTAAGGGTGTTAATTGTTGATCCTTTGTTAACATGTAAATACGGGTATTCATATCTTTTATTATTCGACTGGAGTTTAGAATTCAGTCGGAGCCAGCTTTTCTAACTAAAATCAGCCGAATCCACCAGTAGTTAGTGTCCACGTGACAAGTCACCGTCTGACGTTCCGCCATTTTCCGAGTTTTCGAAGCAGAGCCCATACATTTTTCTTAATAACGGCGTTATTATTCAACATTGTCTGTAAAATGATTATGATTGGACAATTATGAACATTTCAAGCGATTAAATCCATATGGTGTCAATTGGTCAGTTACTTCCGAGTCCGAATTTTACACAAAATGTATTCCAATTCTATTAAAAATAGACATTAGCTTATGGTACTTTAAGGACACCATCCGCCATTTTTGGGGAAAATTTCAAAATAGACAGAACATTTGTGGTAAATTAAATAATAATTTCTTTCATTATTAACTCTTAATATCCATAAACTTGAAAAAAAATATGAAACACTTATAACTATATTATTAATTCAATTTATTAATGGTTGAAATAAAAAGTTTTGGCATAAATGAGTTCGTTATTGGCAAAAAAAAATGAAAATGAAATTTTTAACATGGGAGGTAATTTTGACCAAAGAATACCATTTTTAGCACTTTTGACCATTTTTTCAATGTACAAAAATTTAATCAGAGACCCCTATTTTTCTTTCCATCACTAAAATGTATACCAATTGCTTGACATTATATAAAAAAAATTCTGAAAATTTCATAGGACAAAATTTGTGTGATCTTTTATTTTAGTGTTTTTTATTCTCTTCTATGTATGATCTATTAGAAACTTTAAAATTTCAGTGCTCAACCCCTCGAAAATAAGCTCTGAAACCATTATTTTTAATTATGATAACTGACATAAAACTAAAATATATGGCGAGTTTAAAGGAAAAAAATCATTGACAAATTATTTTCAGTGAAAGTGTCCTGCATCCCCTTAAACAGTATCGAAAATCTGTTTGCGATCAAAAATCAACGACTGAAGCCTTCATTTCTTAATGAACTGTTATACAGATTTCCCTTAATACATTGGCGCTTGATGTTTGTTTGAAAGATGTTTATCACCACTTTCAGCAAATTTTCAGCCATATCATGGTGTCCAGTTTTTATTGGATTGACGGAAAGGGGAGTACCCGGAGACAACCCCGACCTTCGGTAGAAAAATGGCAATCCTTGTCAATTAAGATTGGAGTCGAGTACATCCTCCACGCAGACAGACTCGAACCCGCAAACTCAGTGTTATTGGCATTTGAATAGCGCATTTGCAAAAACAATAACTTTTACTTTCTCCAATGTATGGAGATGCAGCATAATTTTTTTTTTAATTAATCGAATTACTAAACCTTTTCGTAAATACATGTACGTCTACATTTTGTTCAAAATACGACAAACAATTCAGTACGTTTTATACATACCTTGACATTTTTTAATTTTCTGTATTTTAGTTTTGGCATTTTCATCGCCTAAGTTCCCACATATCTCAATAAAACTCTCTTTTAATAGTTAGAGAAACTTAAATTCCACGTTTTCTTTTCAGTTATACATAAAAAATGTTCTAATTCTGTTCAGAATCAGACCATATAATATAAAAGCTTTAGTGACACTTTTTACAGAAAAAGTCTTTTAATCACAAAAAAATCAATAGTTTTGCAATAATGGGGTAATGCACAGCATTAAACTCGTATCGATCAATACTTCCGGTGAGTTTTAAATTCAAATATTATTTTGTCTCGTGGTAACAAACCAACGTTTAAATTTTAATTTTAATCAATATGGAACGTGTTAATTTTTACAAACAACATTTTAAAGGAAACAAATCTATACAGTTACTAGAAAACATAAATAAGTACGTATTTTTATTACCTAAGACCGGAAAGGCTGTATCTGAAATTGACTATCATTACATTTTCAAAGTACATTTTCTATGTTTAAGTATTAAAGTAAATTTTAATGTTTTGGCTCTTTTGGGGTGATGATGATTCAGCGAATTGAGACATTTGACAAAGACTTTATAACTTAGCAAAGGGTCGAGCCACTGCTTGTAGACTGTTAATCCATGAAAGTATCAGCGGCCCGGCTGGTAAACCTTTAATCCCCGAGGGTATCGGCGGCTAAGTAATTGGTCATCTACTATTGATCAATGGTGTGTCATGAGTTATATAGTGAGTTCGAGCCTGACTTCGACAGGGTGTGCACAACTTCAATAGTAATTGACAAGGATTAACAAGGATTGACATTTTAACTGTCGAAATGGACAGGATTCACCTGGTATTCCGGCTTCCTCCCGGACTCCACGCCATAATATGACTGAGATATTCGTAAAAGTGACATATATCCCCATTAAAAAATAAAATTAAAATATATTTACCGATTAAAAAACAAACAAACAAAATATACTATGTATTGCTGCAATCTGTAGATTACATTTTTTTTCTGTGGGATATTTACCTCAAGATACTGTTGCCAAACTTTTCTGTCACGTGATACACGTTTGCGCGACCTCAGTGATATAAGTTCATGATCGCTGGTTAAATCTGTCGCCGTCGAATATCGAAGCCGATCTTCCGCAATTAAAGTAGAAAATCGACGTTGTGTACTGACTGTCGAGAATCGACGTCTAGATTCAAAGTCGGGCACATTAATGACATTCGAATTACGACGTCCTGAACCTAAAGTGGGTCGTCGTCGGTGTTTGAAACCCTCTTCATAAATATCACTATCACATAAATTTCGTTTGGACTGGTCGTACACAGACATTAAACGTTTCGGCTCAGTTATAGCAGAAAATCGCCGTTTTGGCTCAGTCGTTGTAGAGAAACGTCTTTTTGGGTCGATCGCAGAAAATCGTCTGAATTTCGGCACGCCAATTTCTTTACACTCCATATTTTCGTATAATATTCAGAATAAAACTTAGTTTGTGGTATTTAGGCGACGAATCATGTACATTCCTTGTAATGTCGGGTTAGTAATTCCTGAATATCCACATTTTAAATTCAACAACTGCGGCTTAAGTTTTTTTCTAGTACAGAAACAATCGTTACACAAGATAAATATAGAAGCACTCAGCTTGCTTCGTTAATTATAAGCAAACAACCTTTAGTGTTCCCCGTAATTGTTTTTATTTTAGATTAACATATTTTGAAATAACAGAGGCACTTAAAACGGAAAAGGTCCAAAAGATCGTTCTAAGCACTTACGATTAAAATAAATTCTTTACAATATCGCAACACATTTAGTGATTTAGCTTCTGAAGAAATTCAAATTTTTAGCTATAATTTCTTTTCTCGCCTAACAAATTATAATCGCCCCAGAATTACCCCAGTCCCAGCGATTTTAAGAAGTAAGATAAATATATAATGATATTGAAATTTGTAATTATTCATCAATTGTTTGGCCTGAACCATTATATTCGATTGTCATTAATCCATAATGTTAAGAATAATTAAATAAAATAATTAAATTTTTTGCCTCAAGGCTGGAGGACAATTTGCATACAATCGCCAATTACTATGAGCGCAGGATCAAACACGTCAGCTAATTTTAATTAACTTTATTTATTTATTTATTTATTTATTTATTTATTTATTTATTTATTTATTTATTTATTTATTTATTTATTTATTTATTTATTTATTTATTTATTTATTTATTTATTTATTTATTTATTTATTTATTTATTTATTTATTTATTTATTTATTTATTTTCAAGTTTAACCCAGCTTCATATATTTATTGACGCATAAGTCGTATAATTATCTGATTCACATCACCCCCCAACCCCAACTCCCCCCCCCCAAAAAAAAATAGGTAGCATGCAGTTGTGTTTGTCACAAATTATTTGGTTTATACTACATTAAACAGGAACCTATAAAGCAATTTGTTATACTAGTCCCAGCAATAAAGTATTGAATTGAATTGTACAGCAAGTATGCTGAAAATGCATTGTGGAGGTAATAACCCCCGACATTGAAACAATAACAGGGTAGGTTTAACTTTTAGAAATGGAAAATGCAATCAATTATTTTTTTCGTGCTATTGTTTCAAACGCAAGGTGTCGCTTTTAGTGTCATAACTACAACAACGAAGACTGCGTTACTTTATATAACAGACGCTTCCATATTTAATGTATAAAATGTTTTTATGCACGAGATTCCAACATGGCAGCATGAAAAAATAGTTCCTATTTTCTCTTTTGTTTCTGCTTTTGGTTATATAATAAATTTCATGGACAGAGGCCCTTTTCTCCATTTTTATCAAATTTAGCATTATGTGTATATTGCCCATATATGAAATTTCAATTGAAACAAAGAATTTTTTCATAAAAAATTTTGATCGCTCGCCCGTTCGGTTACTTTTGCACAGGCCATCCAATAGGATAATGACCTCTATTATTAAAAAGAATATCTTACCTTGTTCTTACGTCGTTTTGTCAATGAAAATGAAGATAATGAATAAGGCAAGTGACGGCGTGCGGATTCCGAGCCAGATTTTATAACCGATTCTGAAGATGAATGACGCAAATGTCGTTGTACGGATACCGATTCCGGTAAATGTCGGTGTACAGATACTGATTCCGATGTTATATGTGAGGATGAGGATGACGTTCGTAACAACTTATACTTGGTCTGTTTATTTAGTATTGCGTCTGGCATCATGGTCCGGGAAAACATATCAAGAGGCATATTAATTTTTCTTTCTGGCAAACTTGCCGAAGCTTAAGTTTTTATCAATTCATAACCGTCACACAATGACACATCGTTCCTTCAATATCATGGGATAAAACTGACACAATAAAGTTAGGTTAAATTCTACCCTTATGGTGTTGTAAAATAATAAATTTTGCACATAAAACAAAGTAAAACCAAAGGTTTGTAATTGTTGTTCAAACAAGGGCGAAATATTTACTAATCTGGTTGGAGGATTGTATCCTGTCTGCATATAATTTAGTAACTAACGGTCTAATCAACAGAACACGGATGTTGCAATCAACGACTTTTTATAAAGTTCAACGTTTCCACACACAAAAAAATCCATACTAAAAATATTCCTTTTTTTCCAACTCAATTTTTTCAGTAACATCCGCACAAAACTATTCCAAACATGTCCTACACTTGAAAATACTGAAAGTGCCCGTCCGATGTTTTATGTGTTTACATATAAAGACATTCGTAAATAAAAGAAATAAACCATATAATCCCCCGTACTTGCGTAACGTGTCTTAATTTGACAATAAACCCCTGTCGTAGTACAATCAATAATTAGATCCTTTTTCCGAGTGTTTTAATTCAGATACCAGAGTATTTAAATCAATTGTTTAAATTTCTTAAGAATCATTTAAACAGTTTCTCTAATTGTAAAGAAAATATTTAATTAGGCAAAATGGTTGTATTGTTGTTGTGTAAACAAAGTGTTTGTGTAGATGTTTTAATTTAATTACGCCCACGTGATTGCTCCAAGTCATTTTGATAAGTAAGGGACCGGTCAATATTTATCGGGGTGGTAGGACCGGTGCAATAGGACACATACTTTTTATGCTTGCATATATATGGGACTCCAAGTTTTGTTATTTTCAGCACTGATAGGACAGCAAGTATTTTTAATAGCAATATCATCAATGAAAAAAAAACTTTTTTCTGAGACGTTTTAATTCAAATATAATATAATCGCACAATTTTTTTAACAATCATAAATACTGAATTACCATAAAAATATTCACTAGATAGTACGCCAACTTTTTTATAACACATCTGATGTAGGACAGCAACGTTTTTTATTTTTTTTATTTTAAGGAGATAGGACTTAGCCTTTTTTAAACCTGATAATTTGAAATGCACCGGTCCCAACAAAGGTATAAATGCTCCTGCAGATTACAGAATTGTTATTTCTTTCGAGAAAAATATTTGTTTCTACAAACGATATTGACGAATCACGTTTACAATTATTGTGTAACAGGAGGCCTATCTGTGGTCTAGCATTGCCAGTACAAATCGACTGAGCTAACGGAGTACTCCTTTAGCTCACTTGGTTAGACGGCTGGCTAACAATACTGACATCACGGGTTCGATCCCCGTAGTTGAGATTGTATTATTATTATATATATTCTCTATCAACAGGAATTTGACCCCATATCATTTGGGGCGAAATATGGCCAGAAAACGAATAAAAATAATTGTCGCGAACGAAGTGAGCATATCATTTGGGGCGAAATCTGGCCACAAAACGAATAAAAATAATTGTCGTGAACGAAGTGAGCTCAATTCGTTCGCGACAATTTTTTTCTGGCCATATTTCGCCCCTAATGATATGGGGTCAAATTCCTGAGCTCTATCGTTACGCGATCCCACTGATGATCCCACGTTTAACACGAATTTGCTCATGCTTTATCTTGAGCATATCACATGGCCACGCCTATAGCGTCGTGTATTGATATATTGAAACCTATACCAAACGAGGTGAAAATAACGACGAACATTGTTGTTTATAGTTGCATGTTCAGGGTGCCGTTTCATAAAGCGATCGTTAGCTTAACGTGCACGGTATCCCATTCAAATTGCATGGGATAACGAGCACATCGATCGCTTTATGAAACGGCACCCAGTACTTCTATTGCTACGCGTACAAACTTTTATTATGTATAAACACCTGGAAAATATTGAATTGAGTATATAAATACTATTGACAAAGTTATCTGGATAGTGCCACGCTCGTTGCACGATAAAGACCCCTTTTGTAGATTTCGATAAGATTAGAAAAGGGCTCACTGTAGACACTACAAAAGGCTAAATTTTCCGCATCTATCTAAAATTCCATACTTTTCCAGTGGCAGTCTAAAATGTGTTTACTACGTATTCCTAAGGCTGAAACACTTTAACCGTTTATTAAAACACTTCCAGGATTCCAGGGTTACAGGTTCGATACGAGGTCGAATAGGACAAGTTTTATAATACAATCAAAATAATCTTATTAATATAAGTATTATGTACTCTAATAAGTGAACTATTTAAAATTGTCTCAAGAAATCTTTAGCGAATAAATTTTGTTACGATTTGATCTCGCTTTGTAGTTTTAACCGGGAAGTAAGAAAATGAAAACTGATACTATTCAGATTTATTAAACACAATGCAGACATGCATATTTATAAAACTGAGATATAAAAATACCATGAAAAGAAGAAATTGGAAACCTTTGCACGATCGTATAATATGCACAATAGATATTCTAAGTACAGTCTTCGTGGAGGTACGCGTATATTAATTTTTCAGTCGAAATTCACACGAATTTGTGGATGCCCTGTTTGGACATATTTCTGTATTTCTGTCCGTTATAACGATTTACCATCTTCGCAAGCCAAGTGTTATAAATATGTCCCCTCTCTTCACCGGGGGACCGGATCGTGTTTAGAGTTCGAGCCCGACTACAGAATATGTGTCATTGATTTCAAAATTAGTTTCCAGTTTTCTTGCAGAGAATTAAGGGTAAACCAGATTCCTGTCCTAATAAAAACTTGCAGCAAATAATATAGTTTAAAATCTGTAATACACAAACTAAGCATAATACCTATAAGGCCGATTTCGGCTTGAGATGACCGAGTTGAGATGAGGTCACGTGCACTCATCTCTACTTGTAAAAATTGTTGGTGTACAGAAGAAATGGGCACTGTCATGCGCTTTGAGGAAAGCCCGTGTGATCTTCAACTCGTGATAGAAACATTTTTATATCTATAACTCCTGAAGGTCACCCGCCGTGTCTTTCCTTAAAACGTACGTTATAATTTATTAATCTCACTGCAAACGAAGTAATTGCAATAACAAAAGTGTTAAGAAAAAGATTATTTGTTTGTTTGAATTTGTTTTAACTTTCAGCAATATTTCAGCTATATCGTGGTTTTCAGGGGGGTTTTTGTTGGTGTGAAGGAAGCCGGAATACGAGGAGAAAACCCCAATCTTCGGTAGCAAATCTGGCTATCCTAGATAACATTAGAGTCGAGCACACACTTACCATAGTAAGACTCAGACCCACAAACTCAATGTTTGCAGACCACGTGGCTCCCTGAACCACTTGTACGAAAAAGGGACTTGTCGTTTTTAGATATATTGTCTTGTGCGATTCAATTAGAAATAAGGACCTCGGTGACCGAGTGGTTAAGGTAGTTCGTCTACTTTTGATCACGTTGTTTGTCAACACAGAGCTTGCGGGTGAAAGTCTCACTGTGGGCAGCGTCTACTCGACTCCAATCTCAATTGACAAGGTATGCGACTTTCCTACCAAAGATGGGTTTTCTCCGAGTACTCCGGTTTCCTCCCCAAATAAAAACTGGATCTGATATAGCTGAAAATTTGTTAAAAGTGCATGGCGTTAAAACATCATTTAAACAAACAAATCAATTAAATATACACGCAATAATGTACCTACCACTTTCTTCTTTGATGTTTTTTTCTTGACAGCTTTGGATACATTTTTATAGTTTTTCCAATTTGATGACGACATTTTCAATTTTTGTCACCGATGTAATATTTTGTGGAAAGTTCCTTTTAGCAAAAATAATCTCCCTTTCTTGCCAACAAAATCGGCTGCTGTTTTAAACCTTTGGCGCTCCGTTCATCCAGCGAAATATAAAGCCTTCTAATTTTAAAAAAACTGCTTAAATATAACTGAAAAAAATCGATTCTGAAAATTACACAGGATTTACTTTTAAAATGTAAAATTGATTGTAGTATCAAAAAGATTAACACAACTCAAAGAAAAGATCAACTTTGGTATTTGAATTTCATGGAATTTTTCAAAGTGCTGAAAGAACTTGTTCCGTTGTTCCGATAAATTTACACGGTGACAGATCATCGCAAGAAAATTTCTCCATGATCAGGAAACGTTGAAATTAGGCGTTCAAATGTATTTCAAAATCTCTTTGTAATGGTTAGCCTAAATCCTCGGCTTAAAATAAGATATTTGGAACACTGTAGATACAGAGTATAATTATAATTCCATGCTTTTTATTTTTAAGATATATTGTATGTATCTATATATACAGAATTCTGAATTCACATAAGTTTTAAAAATCCACCCAACTAATAAATTCTGTTATAACAGTCTTCTATCAGTAACTATTATATTGCCGAGTCACTTATATTCGTTGGTACGAGTTTTCGTGGTCTGGGAAAAAGATGCTGCTTCTGAAATACTCGGTGCTTAAAATTTCAGTCTATCAACCGGGTAGGTATATCGCTGAGTACTGTAACATGTAATTTAGTCGTCGCAACAAAACATCCACAAGAATCGGTTACCAACTGCTTTTTTCACAGCACACGCATTTGGTTTTTTTTTGTAAGACAAAACTGACAAATACTTGTTCCATCTAGTTTTAATAAAGTTCGGAATATTTAAGAAATAATTTTACAAAGTTCCTTTTATTTGAGAAATAATTTTACAAAGTTCCTTGTTTATAAGAAAACATTTCCAATTAGCCATATGGTTGATTCTATTTTTTCTTCAAATAATTTAATTTCCATCATAGTGTAAAATCTATATTTGAATTCACATAATTAATTCCATAATTATTCTATAGTCAAATGTCTCCTAAAGTCTCCCTCGGAGACAAGATAATTATATCATATTATTTGATGTCTCTTTAAAACGTTTGCGTGTCAGTTTTTGCCGACCTTCACGCGAACACGACCATTTGGTCTCTTGACGTTTATATAATGTTTAAATATTAAATCTTATTTTCTGCCTAACATAAGTACGTAGTACTGATTATGAATAATTAAATCTGTAAGACTTTTTACCATTGACTTTTGACCTGTTAGTTTTAAAGCTCTTTTTTCTAACTAAATACAGAGAAATAATCTGAAATATAAACTTAAAAGCCTTTAATAGAAAAAATATTTCGGAACAGAGGGCACGGTCATTTGTTTCGTTTCTGTTCGGCTTAAAAACTTTCATAAAATTATTACCGTTATATCGATTTCAACTATCTCTGCATATTGCAATTGACAATCGATTATCTGATGAATCCCATACGAAGGCCACCTTAGAAAGTATTCGATTTTAGAAAAGAGGTTTATGTAGGTATTTTATGTATATAAAATTATAATCAAAAATTGGTTGACAAATATAAATGAACGTTGTTTGAAAAGATGTCGTAGCGAATGATGGATTTTAATAACAAACCACGTGACTCCGTAAATTATTTTTATTCCAACGTGATATATATTGGGTTCTGTTAACGATATTAATTTTAATTGACTGAATGTTTGTTTAACGTCCAGCAATGGAACAAGTTAACAACAATATAACCAACAAATTAATGTTGACAGGGATGGACCCACGGGAACACAGTTTTGACTGTCACTGCTAACGTATGGAGCATTGAGTAACGAAGGAGAATTTACTCAATCAGGGACCGTCTATACTAGAATAGACTGTCCCCGACTCAATGTAGCGGCTAAAATGAGCCTTCTCTTTTTCAAAATCTACATAATTGGTCTTCATCGTGCAGGGAACTTGGGCATTTCCCCAACACGTTACTCACTATGGTTCGCAGTGAGGCTTCCCGTATTATGACCTAACAACCCACAAACAAGAGGGCCTCCCCTATCACGTGCCCCCTATCCACCCTCTAGGGACGAGCTAGGCAACTCTATGGATCAATGTTTGTGTGAATGTCTTTTATTGAGGAAGGAAGCCGGAGTACACGGAGATACCTCCACCTTCGGAAGGAAAAGTGGCAATCCTTGTCAATTAAGATTGAAGTCGAGAGCCCACCCGACTGCAGTGAGACTCGAGTCCGCAATCTCAGTGTTGACAGGCCACGTGATCAATAGTAGACCTTAACCACTCTGCCACCCAGGCTTCCTCTGTGGATCGGGCACTTGGAACGTTTCCAGTATTGCTACAGCCATATCTTGAGCGGGGACCAGTATTACCAAAATGATTTTAGCAATACATTGGGAATAACACGACGAGTATAAAAACTGATGTTAGTAAGTTTGTGTTGTACGTAATCAGTTTTGTTTGTTCGTATTTATTGTTGTTTGTCTGTATGCTTGTCTGATTTATGCCACTGTTTATCTGTCTCTTAGATTTAAGATTGTGCCATCGTTTCTTATGATTTTTAAGTGTGGTTATAAAAAGAACCTATAAATCAACGGGACTGAAAATTATCAATATCTCATCAATTTCACGGTCATGATGTTGTCTAATTACAGAACTTATTGTAGCCGGCTACGGATACTTACGGCTTTCGTCATTGAAGATGCGCTGCTCAAGACTCTGGAAACTGACAATATATTTACATGGTAATAAATTAAAGTTTAAAAAAAAATCTTTTTTATTAACTATAGAAATAGTATTTTATACTAGTAGTCCTAATTATAAAAGATACCGGCGGAGTTAAGAATCTCATGATGTTGGGTATTCTAAGGACTGACTGTGCATTCTTTCTGTAATTTGTCGAAGATAGAAAAAAGGGATCTTGACAGTATACTAAGAAAATTCCACGTCATTAATTCTTAAAATTTCAATGTACGAAGTGTGTCCTACATGTGCGCCTCTGTCCCCTTTACCTCATTATGATCGTAAATGAATAGTACGTTTATAAATGGAAAGCAGACATTATTAATATCATCTCTGTAATACATTTTGATTTATTTAAGGTTTACTCCACTTAGATAACTTTTTTACCTTTAAGCTTTAAAAGGAAAGCTGACATTAATGTAGTAGATTTTGTTTTTATTTTTTTGCCTATATCTTATATGTTGTAAAAGTCCAAAGTGACCGGTAACGGAGCCCTTGATTTGGGCAAAGAAACTGGTAAGTTCGAGTTAAGCCAGAGGCGTAGCTACGGTCTGAATGATGTGGAAGCCTTCGTCTCGGCGAGGGGCCGGCCGGGGGTTGCGTCAGGCCTTCTTGGTAGGGCTGGTAGGGTAGCCCAGTCCATCTCTCTCGTGTTTTTTTATACCTAAAGTCAGACTAGAAATCGCAACCCGTTTTGCAACACCGGTCATCAAAAGTAGATGACTTACTGCCAAGACCAAGTAACCCGTATGAACCCTGCCTTCGGCCATCGAGACTACTTTTTAGATCTCAGCCAGCCTAGGTCGGCAAGTAATGGTCGAAAATCAACGATGACACGTAATATACTAGTTTATAGCTAAAGCTGAAATTTAAGCATTCAGCGAAATGACCCTTTTCCATATATAAAAAAAAATCACATATTAATACAAAGATAAATTGGCATAAATAAGAGCCAAGTGGTTTGTTTTGTTTGAATGATGTTTAACGCCATTTTTGCAGCAATTTTGCAGCTATATCATGGCGTCCAGTTTTATTTGGGAGGAAGTCAGAGTACCCGGAGAAAACCCCCGACCTGCGGTAGGAAAACTGGCAATCCTTGTCAATTCAGATTGAAGTCGAGTACACCCTTCTCGCAGTGGCACTAGAACCCGCAAACTCAGTGTTGACAGACCACGTGATCTAGAGTAGACGAACTACCTTAACCACTCGGCCACCTAGGCCCCTGGGACACAATTAGTACCGCAAGCATTATACAATAGCCTGGAATGATGAATGTCCGTTGAAGCACTGTCACCAAAGTACAATAAGATTTAATACCCGGACCACCTGAAGAATTAGTATCATTTTCTGTTTTAAATAATAACAAGAGCACATGTCAAATTTGTTAGCCCTTTAATTCATCAACAATAAACTTTAACAATCGTATCACTATAGTAACGTAATTAAAAAGATAGTGAATTTGAAAGCTTGACAGCCATTGGTCAACCTCCAAGGCTATGGAGCACAATAAGTACCCTTTTGTGTATCCCTTTACACTAACAATCTGGTCACTATAGTAACGTAATTTAAAAAGATCAGTGAATTTGAAAGCTTGACAGCCATTGGACAATCTCCTAGGCTATGGAGCACAATAAGTTCCCTTTTGTGTACCCCTTTTATTTATCAACAATACACTCTCAATCTCATCTCCATAGTAACATGATTAAAAATGCCACTGAATTTGAAAGCTTGACCATTACTGGACAACCTCCAAGATAAAATTAAAAATCAAATAAAAATTAATTCTAACAACTATAGATTACAGATAAATCTCAGTAATAGTTGAAACTGGGAAATCAGTTGATTTGACAACTTTGGATAAGCTTCCATTATCGAGTCAGTGATAATTTTTCCTGACTTGCAATAATATACAGCTGACACAAATTTCATTTCTTAACAAATAATACAATTACATAGTTGGATATATTTCAACCTCAAATTTAAATATTGGCATTTTTTTTAACTTTGTGCATAAAATGTCAAAAATATAAACAAATAATCAATGACCATAAATATCAGATAAATACAATTATTATTATTATATATACATAAATACAAAACATAAACAAATCTAAATGAATAAACAGGAAGTCAATTCATGTCACTGTAACTAGGGAGTAGTCATTTCACTACAAAAGTGTATGCTATTTAACCATTAAAGGGAGAAGTCATTTTCTTAGGGGTCCGATCATTATATCTCAAAAGGGCAGGTCAGTTGGGACGAGTTTTTTTCTTTATGGATTTGGTAACTTAACTTCAAAGGGGCAGGTCATTTGATCCTCAAAGTCATTTAACTTTAGGGGGCCAGTAAAGAGGGAGATACTGTCTTTTTTTTATGAAGAGGGCGCTGATGTCTTATTTTTAAAACAATCAACCATGGATTTATTATTGATTATTCTAGCTGATTTTGTGTCTACTGGCAGTATAAAAATATCTGAACTTAATAAAATCCAATTACCTGATTGTTCAGATAGAAACTAATGTTATAATAATAAAAATGCACAAACGCCCCATGTGTACCACAATCATATTCTTATGGTATCCATAAAACTGGTATCCATATGGTATCCACTCAAACTGGTATCCACTTATGGTATCCATAAATTTTAAAGAGGTCACAGTTGGTAACTGGTAACTTTAAAATTCTGTAAACAAACATTAATGAGAAAAGACAAAAAGATCATTTATAACAATGAACAGTACCAATTATTTCATTGTAAAACAATATATTTTTTTTCCAAATATTACAAAATAATTAACATAAACCAACATAGAAAATAAAATATTTACATGAAACAAAAAATGTACAGTATTTGAAGTATGGTCTCTAATAACCTGACAGGTCCTATAACAAACTAATGAAAAAGAAATATTTCACTTGCTCCAAATTTTTTTATGTTTTCATATCGCAATGTGGCTATTATAAAAAAAGTTAGCAAGTGAAAGATTTAGCTTTTCATTTAATTACTTGCAAAATAGCTTTTTGAGTTGATTTGAGGTTTTAACTGAATTGACAATTCAACCAAAGTAATGATTGATTGATTGGAATTTTGCTTTACAATGGGTCAAATAGACAGATTCGAGGGAAAACAAGAGAAAGAATGTGGGTACTAACATACTCTTTGTACAGCCATGGTATAGCCTGTGACCCAAAACCATGAAAATTTGTACTCATATTATAATGGACCTTCTAGATTTAAAGTTTTATATTGTTGGTTTGTTTGAATGGTGTATAACGCCACTTTCAGCAATTTTTCAGTGATGTCGTCCAGTTTTTATTGGGGGAGGAAGCCGGAGTACCTGGAGAGAATCCCTGAGCTTCGGTAGGAAAACTGGAAATCAAACCCACAATCAGTTTTGACAGACCCCTTGATCAATAGTAGACGAACTACCTAAACCACTCGGCCGCCGAGGCCCTTAAAAGTTGTATAAAAATTGACTATATAGAGCTTAATACGCATGACAGATTTTTAGATAACCATACTTTAAGTACATGTGCACCAAACAACAAGGAATGAAATCGAAGCCACAGCACTAACAACATATCACAAATTTTTAACCATTCTTGAACAAAACATACATTTTTATAAAATACATTTAACATATAATTCTTGAGTGAACTTGAAAAGTATATTATAATATCTATGATAAAAAATATGAAAATTTTTATATTAATCAAACATTCCAGAATAACGCTTAATAAAACAAAAGAAAAAAATCGCACTAAGATTGTTAACTCCAGCTCTAGTTAATGTTGCATTCTTTTACACCGTCCACGATGGGCACTCCAATGACGTCCAGTTTGACCTCAAAGTTATAAGCATATATTTATATGATTTTTACTATGACTTTGAAATAATTTAATTTGCTTTGCAAGCTTAAAATCGTATAAAACTTGCACAGGTGACATGACCCATTCTTAAGTTGTTTAAATTCACACAATTTGACATCATTGCTATTTTTACCAATAAAATGGTCTATTATTATTATTAAATGTACATGTAATTATAACTAATATTTCAATTTCTGAGAAGGTTACACTTTTAAATCTGTTCAGAAATTTGAAATATTCCTTAAAGAATCACAAAATATACATGTAATTCAATGAGTGGTCACTGCAGAGGTGTTTACCCCTTTGCTGTACTCCCAGTAATCCTTATTATTTTTTTCAGTAATTTTGCACATTTATCCGTAATCTGAAACTTTGCATAAAATGTCTGAACTTAGAACATTAAAAGAGTTTCTGGACAGTCTTTTACTATAAAACATCTTTCTGATGCACATTTTATTGATCAAACATTAATTAAAAACATGTTTATTCAATATTGTAATACCTTTACAATGTCGCAAAATCACAACCAAAAGCATTTGAAAGTTAACTGTAATACCGGCAGAAATGCGTAATTCCAGGTGCATTTCCGTGATGCGTATTTTTAGATCCAAATTCGGAATGATTCCGGAAAATCCGTAATGGTAAACACCTCTGGGTCAGGGTTGACAAGCTATAATTTATGCCGACCCTGTACCTACTGCCCACTGTAGACAGGTAAAGAAAACAAACTGAGCTGTTGTGCGAGGCTTGTGACATAGATCAGCTCAACGTGGAGAGAATTAAATGGAATTTATCAATTCAACATTTATTCATTATTCTGTTGTTGATTATGTTTATTCAAAAGGCTACACAAAGTTTAATGTGATAATTGTAAATAACAAAATACATGTGGTTCTAATGACATGCTTAAGAATTAACATTGTGGGAAACACACGTCCGGTTGCGTTCTCGCTTTGCTACCAGTTACGAACTGTGGGCACACTTGGAGATATTTTCTCGTTTTCATGAACATTTAATGTTCTATTCTGATTGATTGCTTGTACGTCCAGCGATGGGTTTACAACTAATCAAAATAGTTTAATCCAATAAACATTGTTCACATTGGCTAATTAAGTTAAATGAATATTCATGAAAACAAGAAAATATCTACAAGTGTGCCAATAGTCAGTAAGTGGAAGCAAAGGATGAATATGACTGGATGTGGGTTTCCGATGACGAAGAATTACATTTCCTAATTTATTTTTTATCATAAAATAGTAGAACATTAAAAAAAACAAAGGAGATGAATATGCCATTTTAAAATAAAACTGTTTTTGTTTAAGGTCTCTGACTAAAATTTTTGTTATTTATATCAAATTTTTTCACAAAAGTTTAAGAAATCAAGAAATAGTAGAAGTTAAGAATAAACAATCATTGCTTAATGACCTTCAAACACAAAATTAAAATAAAATGCAAATGCTGTGTATGATTTACGTATGACAATACAAAAAAAACCCCACTCAATTAAGAAAAATGGTCAAAGAGAGACAACCCAAATTTGACAGCAATTTAATATTGTCAACAATCTATGTTGCATTCTTAAATTATATTAATATATTTTTCTGGAGAAACTGATGACTAAACATTGCATTTTAATTATTTATTAAATTGAAATAAACTTACTCTCAACGGTAAGAACACATCATGAACATGTTCCTGAAGAAAAAATACTCTTTATACACCCCATTACTTTTAAACTGCATGAAGACTATTCCCTGGTAATAACAGTGACCATTCCTAAAAAACTCCAAGGTCATTGCCCACTAACAAAAAGATGTATAACTTTCTTATTTTTGTGAAATTAAGTTAATACTAATTGGCAAATCTCAATTAGTAAAACCTTTATTAATTTGGCCTAAATGCGTAATGAAATGTAAATGTCAATGGTAAAACAATGAAATGTCCAAAATTCAATCCCAATGTAATTATGTTTTTTATTCATCTCAAAGTCATATCAATAGAAATGAATCACCATACACTAAAGCTTTTGCCTTTTTCCCACCTGTCCACAGAGGACAGCCCACCAATGTCCGCTCTACATTGATCTCATATTTTGTACTTATGTGCTTTTACAATCAATAGTCTTTTTCAGTCTTCAGATTTGTGTAACTTAAAACCCCTGATTCTGGTTCTATTTTTACCCTAACGTGACCTTCACTTTCTGGTCTTCGTTTGCTTCTGACCTGATTACCATTTAAATACGTTGTGTTGTTGTCCATCATGGCAAATGAACCTTGACCATTTACCTCAAAATCATTTTCCATATTACTGTCTTCACCTTTGACATCAAAATCTGTGTTGTTATTATCTCCCATGATGAACGCCCCTTGTAATTTCTGCATGTTTTTACTCAGATTGCTTTCAACAAAATCGTCAGATCCATTCTGATCCTGGGTGTAAGTGGCATCAGCAGTTTCATTGCCATGGTTACCATTGGCACCTACGGTGAAACCCCAGTGCATCTGCTTCATGTGTTTATTAAGTTCATATTTTCGGACAAAGTCTTTTCCACACAGGGAACAGATGTGTGGTCGATCCTGTGTATGGATGCTCTGAATGTGTCTCTTAAGATGATCAGATCGACTAAATCTCTTTTGACAAATCTCGCACTGGTGTGGCTTTATTCCAGTATGTATTGACAGATGCCGCTTTAAATGTATATTTTTAGCGAAGGCCACACCACAAGTTTCACATTCAAATGGTTTTTCGCCTGTGTGCGAACGGACATGTACTTTGAGCACGGCAGGACTTGTGAAGGTTTTATTGCAATAGGTACAAAGAGCCGATTTGTCGCCATTATGTTTTTTCATGTGAGTCTGTAGATTACCTTTAGTTGAATATGACTTCCCACAAACATTGCAAGTAAAACCTGAGTGAACCTCCATGTGTTTTCCCAGTTCATCTGTACTGGGACTGCTCTTACCACAGATCGGACAAATAAACTTGAGTTCTTTCCCATCCCCGGCTGTACTGGTTACTGTGATTGTAACTTGTTTTTGTTGCATAGCAGGACTTTTGGATGCATCACGCTCCCGTTTAAGTCCTCCAAATGAAGGAGTATCTAAACCTCTGGCTTTCACGTAGGTATCAAAATAACTGCTTTCAGAGTTTGAATCGTCCAGAGCTGCACTCTGTTTGGAAGAGGAATCATTAAGGATATTTTTGTACATGCCGAGTTCAAATGAAGTTTCCATTTTCTCCTTAGTTGCAGAGTCAAGTTTTTCTTTACCAAACATTGAAATAAGATGGGTTTGAACATGTTTCCTCAGTTCTTCTGTACTACTAAATACTTCCGAACATTCAAAACACATGAGAGGATTGAGCTGTTTTGATTTGCTGACGGACTGACTGTCACTATCTTCTCCCATCATTTCTGACAAGTCTACAAATAAAAAATATGAATTTTAAATATTTGGATTTCTCTGTCTTGTTACATTGTTGTCTAAAAATAGTAACTGTAAAGAACAAACATAAAGAATGCCAGTCTTTCTGCTGAAGGTGGGTATTCTAGCTTAATCCCAAAATAACTATAGGCTCCTAGAAGTCTGAAATCCCTCACCTAGAAAAAAATATTATTTCTAGCTACACATACTAGAGGCTCAAGAAGTCTGTAATCACTCACCCTGAAGAAGAAAAGTGACTTTTAGCTATTAGAAGCTCTAAAGTTCAAAGTCTATAATCGCTCAACTGAATAAAAATGACTTCTAGTTACTGGAGGCTCTAGAAGTCTGTAATCGCTCATCTGGAAGAAAAATGACTTCTAGTTACTACAGGCTCTGGAAGTATGTAATTGCTCAACTTGAACAACTGCTGCTGTATTTCAACAGCAGTAAAATACAATGTTATGTCATGACACACTACAAATCATACACAGGTGACAAACTCCAAATCATACACAGGTGACAAGCACTCATACACAGGTGACAAACTCCAAATCATACACAGGTGACAAACTCCAAATCATACACAGGTGATAAACTACAAATCATAAACAGATGACAAACTCCAAATCATACACAGGTTACAAATCATACACAGGTGACAAACTCCAAATCATACACAGGTGATAAACTACAAATCATAAACAGGTGACAAACTCCAAATCATACACAGGTGACAAACTCCAAATCATACACAGGTGACAAACTCCAAATCATACACAGGTGATAAACTACAAATCATACACAGGTGACAAACTCCAAATCATACACAGGTGACAAACTCCAAATCATACACAGGTGACAAACACTCATACACAGGTGACCAACACTCATACACAGGTGACCAACACTCATACACAGGTGACCAACACTCATACACAGGTGACGAACTAAAACTCATACACAGGTGACAAACTCCAAATCATACACAGGTGACAAACACTCATACACAGGTGACGAACTAAAACTCATACACAGGTGACAAACTCTCATACATAGGTGACAAAGAACTCATACACAGGTGACAAACTACAAATCATACACAGGTGACAAACTACAAATCATACACAGGTGACAATCTCCAAATCATACACAGGTGACAAACTCCAAATCGTACACAGGTGACAAACTCCAAATCATACACAGGTGACAAACTCCAAATCATACACAGGTGACAAACTACAAATCATACACAGGTGACAAACTCCAAATCATACAAAGATGAAAATCTCCAAATCATACACAGGTGACAAACTACAAATCATACACAGGTGACAAACACTCATACACAGGTGACAAACTCCAAATCATACACAGGTGACAAACTCCAAATCATACACAGGTGACAAACTACAAATCATAAACAGGTGATAAACTACAAATCATACACAGGTGACAAACTCCAAATCATACACAGGTGACAAACACTCATACACAGGTGACAAACTACAAATCATACAGGTGAAAAACTACAAATCATACACAGGTGACAATCTCCAAATCATACACAGGTGACAAACTCCAAATCGTACACAGGTGACAAACTCCAAATCATACACAGGTGACAAACTCCAAATCATACACAGGTGACAAACTACAAATCATACACAGGTGACAAACTCCAAATCATACAAAGATGAAAATCTCCAAATCATACACAGGTGACAAACTACAAATCATACACAGGTGACAAACACTCATACACAGGTGACAAACTCCAAATCATACACAGGTGACAAACTCCAAATCATACACAGGTGATAAACTACAAATCATAAACAGGTGATAAACTACAAATCATACACAGGTGACAAACTCCAAATCATACACAGGTGACAAACACTCATACACAGGTGACAAACTCCAAATCATACACAGGTGACAAACTCCAAATCATACACAGGTGATAAACTACAAATCATACACAGGTGACAAACTCCAAATCATACACAGGTGACAAACACTCATACACAGGTGACAAACTCCAAATCATACACAGGTGACAAACTCCAAATCATACACAGGTGATAAACTACAAATCATAAACAGGTGACAAACTCCAAATCATACACAGGTGACAAACACTCATACACAGGTGACAAACTCCAAATCATACACAGGTGACAAACTCCAAATCATACACAGGTGACAAACTCCAAATCATACACAGGTGTATGAGTTGTAGTTTATCACCTGTTTATGATTTGTAGGTAACAAACACCAACTCCTAAACAGGTGACAAACACCAACTCATACACAGGTGACAAACACTCATACACAGGTGACAAACTCCAAATCATACACAGGTGACAAACTCCAAATCATACACAGGTGACAAACTCCAAATCATACACAGGTGACAAACTCCAAATCATACACAGGTGATAAACTACAAATCATACACAGGTGACAAAATACAAATCATACACAGGTGACAAACTCCAAATCATACACAGGTTACAAACTCCAAATCATACACAGGTGACAAACTCCAAATCATACACAGGTGATAAACTACAAATCATACACAGGTGACAAAATACAAATCATACACAGGTGACAAACAACAACTCCTAAACAGGTGACAAACACCAACTCCTAAACAGGTGACAAACACCAACTCATACATAGGTGACAAACACTCATACACAGGTGACAAACACCAACTCTTAAACAGGTGACAAACACCAACTCCTACACTGGTGACAAACACCAACTCCTAAACAGGTGCCAAACACCAACTCCTAAACAGGGGACAAACACCAACTCATACACAGGTGACAAACTACAAATCATACACAGGTGACAAACACTCATACACAGGTGACAAACACCAACTCATACACAAGTGACAAACACCAACTCATACACATGTGACAAACACCAACTCCTAAACAGGGTTGTCTGGCTTTAAATCGCCCTACCTTCCCCAAATATATGTTTAGGAACATTATCATATCTGTACCTTCTTAATGTTGTGTGTTTAGGGAGCAATCATTTTCTTATCTGTACCTCATTAATACTGTGTTAAGGGAGAAATCATTTTCTCATCTGGACCTTCTTAGTGTTGTGTGTTTAGGGAGCAATCCTTTTCATATCTGTACCTCTTTAATTTTGTGTGTTAAGGGAGCAATCATTCTCATATCTGGTTGGTGGGGGGTGGCTGGAGTTATCTTCCCTATCCTGTAAAAATATCACTAGTGTAGCATGCAAAACCCATTTCTCTGGAATAGAGCACACCCAGCCCACAGTAAGGCACAAACTGACAACCTGTGTGTTGGAGTAGAGCACACCCTGCCCACAGTAAGGCACAAACCGACAACCTCTGTGTTGGAGTAGAGCACACCCAGACCACAGTAAGGCACAAACTGACAACCTCTGTGTTGGAGTAGAGCACACCCAGCCCACAGTAAGGCACAAACCGACATCTGTGTTGGAGTAGAGCACACCCAGCCCACAGTAAGGCACAAACTGACAACCTCTGTGTTGGAGTAGAGCACACCCAGCCCACAGTAAGGCACAAACCGACATCTGTGTTGGAGTAGAGCACACCCAGACCACAGTAAGGCACAAACTGACAACCTGTGTTGGTGTACAGCACACCCTGCCCACAGTAAGGCACAAACTGACAACATCTGTGTTGGTGTAGAGCACACCCTGCCCATATTAAGGCACAAACTGACAACCACTGTGTTGGTGTAGAGCACACCCTGCCCACAGTAGGCACAAACTGACAAACTCTGTGTTGGAGTAGAGCACACACTGCCCACAGTAAGGCACAAACCGACAACCTCTGTGTTGGAGTAGAGAACACCCTGCCCACAGAAAGGCACAAACTGACAACATCTGTGTTGGTGTACAGCACACCCTGCCCAAAGTAAGGCACAAACTGACAACCTCTGTGTTGGAGTAGAGCACACCCTGCCCACAGTAAGGCACAAACTGACAACCTTTGTGTTGGAGTAGAGCACACCCCGCCCACAGTAAGGCACAAACTGACAACCTCTGTGTTGGAGTAGAGCACACCCAGCCCACAGTAAGGCACAAACCGACATCTGTGTTGGAGTAGAGCACACCCAGCCCACAGTAAGGCACAAACTGACAACATCAGTGTTGGAGTAGAGCATACACTGCCCACAGTAAGGCACAAACTGACAACCTCTGTGTTGGAGTAGAGCACACCCAGCCCACAGTAAGGCACAAACCGACATCTGTGTTGGAGTAGAGCACACCCAGCCCACAGTAAGGCACAAACTGACAACATTAGTGTTGGAGTAGAGCACACCCAGCCCACAGTAAGGCACAAACTGACAACATCTGTGTTGGTGTACAGCACACCCTGCCCACAGTAAGGCACAAACCGACATCTGTGTTGGAGTAGAGCACACCCAGCCCACAGTAAGGCACAAACTGACAACATCAGTGTTGGAGTAGAGCACACCCAGCCCACAGTAAGGCACAAACTGACAACCTCTGTGTTGGAGTAGAGCACACCCAGCCCACAGTAAGGCACAAACCGACATCTGTGTTGGAGTAGAGCACACCCAGCCCACAGTAAGGCACAAACTGACAACCTCTGTGTTGGAGTAGAGCACACCCTGCCCACAGTAAGGCACAAACTGACAACCACTGTGTTGGAGTAGAGCACACCCTGCCCACAGAAAGGCACAAAGTGACAACCTCTGTGTTGGTGTACAGCACACCCTGCCCACAGAAAGGCACAAACTGACAACCTCTGTGTTGGAGTAGAGCACACCCTGCCCACAGTAAGGCACAAAGTGACAACCTCTGTGTTGGTGTACAGCACACCCTGCCCACAGAAAGGCACAAACTGACAACCTCTGTGTTGGAGTAGAGCACACCCAGCCCACAGTAAGGCACAAACTGACAACATCTGTGTTGGTGTACAGTACACACTGCCCACAGTAAGGCACAAACCGACAACCTCTGTGTTGGAGTAGAGCACACCCAGCCCACAGTAAGGCACAAACTGACAACCTCTGTGTTGGAGTAGAGCACACCCTGCCCACAGTAAGGCACAAACTGACAACCTCTGTGTTGGAGTAGAGCACACCCAGCCCACAGTAAGGCACAAACCTACATCTGTGTTGGAGTAGAGCACACCCAGCCAACAGTAAGGCACAAACTGACAACATCAGTGTTGGAGTAGAGCACACCCTGCCCACAGTAAGGCACAAACCGACAACCTCTGTGTTGGAGTAGAGCACACCCAGCCCACAGTAAGGCACAAACTGAAAACCTCTGTGTTGGTGTAGAGCACACCCTGCCCACAGTAAGGCACAAACTGACAACCTCTGTGTTGGTGTAGAGCACACCCTGCCCATATTAAGACACAAACTGACAACCACTGTGTTGGTGTACATCACACCCAGCCCACAGTAAGGCACAAACTGACAACCACTGTGTTGGTGTACATCACACCCTGCCCACAGTAAGGCACAAACTGACAACCTCTGTGTTGGAGTAGAGCACACCCTGCCCACAGTAAGGCACAAACTGACAACCTCTGTGTTGGAGTAGAGCACACCCTGCACACAGTAAGGCACAAACTGACAACCTCTGTGTTGGAGTAGAGCATACACTGCCCACAGTAAGGCACAAACTGACAACCTCTGTGTTGGAGTAGAGCACACCTTGCCCACAGTAGGGCTCAAACTGACAACCTCTGTGTTGCAGTAGAGCACACCCTGCCCACAGTAAGGCACAAACTGACAACATCAGTGTTGCAGTAGAGCACACCCAGCCCACAGTAAGGCACAAACTGACAACCTCTGTGTTGGAGTAGAGCACACCCTGTCCACAGTAAGGCACAAACTGACAACCTCTGTGTTGGAGTAGAGCACACCCTGCCCATAGTAAGGCACAAACTGACAACCTCTGTGTTGGAATCGAGCACACCCTGCCCACAGTAAGGCACAAACTGACAACCTTTGTGTTGGAGTAGAGCACACCCTGCCCATAGTAAGGCACAAACTGACAACCTTTGTGTTGGAGTAGAGCACACCCTGCCCATAGTAAGGTTGGAGTAGAGCATACACTGCCCATAGTAAGGCACAAACCGACAACCTCTGTGTTGGAGTAGAGCATACACTGCCCACAGTAAGGCACAAACCGACAACCTCTGTGTTGGAGTAGAGCATACACTGCCCACAGTAAGGCACAAACTTACAACCACTGTGTTGGAGTAGAGCACATCCTGCCCACAGTAAGGCACAAACTGACAACCACTGTGTTGGTGTACAGCACACCCTGCCCACAGTAGGGCACAAACTGACAACCTCTGTGTTGGAGTAGAGCACACCCTGCCCACAGTAAGGCACAAACTGACAACCTCTGTGTTGGAGTAGAGCACACCCTGCCCACAGTAAGGCACAAACTGACAACCACTGTGTTGGTGTACAGCACACCCTGCCCACAGTAGGGCACAAACTGACAACCTCTGTGTTGGAGTAGAGCACACCCTGCCCACAGTAAGGCACAAAATGACAACCTCTGTGTTGGAGTAGAGAACACCCTGCCCACAGTAAGGCACAAACTGACAACCTGTGTTGGAGTAGAGCACACCCTGCCCACAGTAAGGCACAAACTGACAACCTCTGTGTTGGAGTAGAGCACACCCTGCCCACAGTAAGGCACAAACTCACAACCTCTGTGTTGGAGTAGAGCACACCCTGCCCATAGTAAGGCACAAACTGACAACCTCTGTGTTGGAGTAGAGCACACCCTGCCCATAGTAAGGCACAAACTGACAACCTTTGTGTTGGAGTAGAGCATACACTGCCCATAGTAAGGCACAAACTGACAACCTCTGTGTTGGAGTAGAGCACATCCTGCCCACAGTACGACACAAACTGACAACCTCTGTGTTGGAGTAGAGCACACCCTGCCCATAGTAAGGCACAAACTGACAACCTCTGTGTTGGTGTACAGCACATACTGCCCACAGTAAGGCACAAACTGACAACCTCTGTGTTGGAGTAGAGCACACCCTGCCCACAGTAAGGCACAAACTGACAACCTCTGTGTTGGAGTAGAGCACACCCTGCCCACAGTAAGGCACAAACTGACAACCTCTGTGTTGGAGTAGAGCACACCCTGCCCACAGTAAGGCACAAACTGACAACCTCTGTGTTGGAGTAGAGCACACCCTGCCCACAGTAAGGCACAAACTGACAAACTCTATGTTGACAACAGATCATGTGATCAACAGCAGATGACCGACTACATTAGCCACTTGGCTACTAAAGCTTTCCACTGGGACCTTTATCTATAAATTGCTAAACCTTAAAAAAATCGAAGAATGTGTCCATGGGACACAGATGCCCGGCTACAAGTCCTAAACAAGAAGTAGTTGTCTGATAGGTCTGACAGTCACTTAGGACATACAAATTGTTCTCATGTACAGTTTCTGAGAAAAGCTTGACGGAAATTTTCATACTCGTGTTAACACATTTTCATATCGGCCCAGTCGCAAACAGGAAGTAGTTGTCCGACAGGTCTGAAAGTCGCTGAGGACATAAAACTTATGATACTGAACCACCCTGCCAAATTTCAAATTGTTCTCATGTACGGTTTCTGGGAAAAGCTTGACGAACACATTTTCATATCGGCCCAGTCGCAAACAGGAAGTAGTTGTCCGACAGGTCTGAAAGTCACTGAGGACATAAAACTTATGATACTGAACCACCCTGCCAAATTTCAAATTGTTCTCATGTACGGTTTCTGGGAAAAGCTCGACGGAACACATTTTCATATCGGCCCAGTCGCAAACAGGAAGTAGTTGTCCGACAGGTCTGAAAGTTGCTTAGGACATACAACTTGTGATACTGAACCACCATGCCAAATTTCAAATTGTTCTCATGTACGGTTTCTGAGAAAAGCTTGACGGAAATTTGTTCGGACGTACGAACATACGGACGGACATAAGTAAAACTTAATGCTCCCCGACATGTCATCGCGGGGGCATAAAAAAGGGGTTATCTAACAATAAAATCACTGGGTCCTCTATCTATAAATCTCTGGGCCGTCTTATGATAACAAACTGGGTCCTCTATCCATAAATTGCTGGGACATCTATCTGTAAAATCGTTTGGACCCTATATCTATAAATCCGGAGCCTTCTATCTACACAATCACTAGGACCTGTATCTATAAAATCAATGGGCATTTATCTAAAAAAATCCCTGGCATTTCATTCTATAAAATTGCTGGGCCTCGTATCAATAAAATAACTAAAACCTTGATCAATAAACTAGCCTTCTAACTATAATACGTCTTCTATCAATAAATGGGACCTCCAAGCATAACTAAACGTATTCAAAGGGAGACAATAAAGATAAAAAACAAATACAAATATTTTTATGCTATAAAACACAACATAATATAATAACAATGACATTCTTTAATCATGTTTCCAAAAATGAGTAAATAAAATATCTTACATTGGTACGAGTGGATTATCAGATTTCTCCAAACAAGATAGCTAAATTATCGTATTACAAGTCCGATCCTTGGTGAGGACTTCGAATTTCCATAATTTGACTATCAAGATTGGAGAAATCAAATAATCCAAGAATACCAATGTAGGATTCTGTTTCTCCGATTTTAAAAAGTAGTAAATTAGCAAAATGAAATACTAATTCTCCCTACCGACATGACATGAATACGCTGTAAATGGAAGTTGTTTTGTTTTAAACCAATCAATAAATAAGAATCACACATTTATTAACAAGGGGAACTATTTTTTCCACTCTGGTCAAGCAGTTTGAATGAAACATTCAAATTAGAATGTATTTCCCTTTTTCTTTATAAAAATGTGCCTGGTACAGGACATGTGTGTCCAGTATCTGATGCAATTCATACTACATATACACTGTATACAGTACCCAGGATTTCCTTAACTGAAATATTGACCAATCAGATTGCTGGAAAATTTAAATTTGAGGAAAAACTCAAGGATTTGAGGAAAATCTCAATTTGAGAAGTTTTATGAAACTAAGGCCAGATTTGACAGTCAAGTATAAGGTCTATTATTGGCACAATAACAATAGCAGACTTCCTAATCTGTACAAAATGGCTAAAAATGGGCGTCGTCTTCATGGAGAAAGGTTAACATAAGTTACATTAATGTTAATTTTTGAAGTAAAAACATTGTACAAACATGTACAGGTACATTGCAACTTTATGTTACTGCAGTTTGTTAGTGCAAAAATTTATGAGACCAGGGAAAAAAATTGTTGTTTAGGGTAAACTAACCCTACATCACTTCTCTGATTTCTTTATTAGTGTTGCTGAAAAATCCAGAATATCTGTCAAATATATATTTTGAAAAAAAACTAATGTTTTGTTTTGTCTAGGCAAGATCAAGTTAGGTTCCAACTTCATTATTGTTTAATCGTCCAGAGTAATAATACAAGTAAATGTCAAATATCAGGTGGACAATGGCACTGTGACAAAGATTCTGTGTAAGTTTAATCATATTCCGTTCAGTAGTGTAGGAGGGGTTGCAGATAAATGAAAGTGTAACGGACAGAGAGACAGACACCCCCATCACCATATATTTATCTTCAAAATTTTACAAAATAAGAGTTCAAAGGTCAAATTATCATGAACACCAAGCTGCCCAATGTGTTAAAAAAGCAACATCTAACCATCCAACCATCCAATCAGCCAACCAAGCTGTAGCCCTTTGTTCTTTTAGTGGATTTTAAGTCCATGTCTATAGGCAAATGAGTACATGTAGTTCTTCATATGAACTACAACATTTGTGTTGGTTTTATTTTTACACAATATTGGAGATACTATCCTGACAATTTTTACACATTAACTTGTTTGGAACTATTGTGTATTGACCATGTTGACCAGAAATTTAATAGATGGTGAGAAATAATATTGGAAGAGAACCAACTGTTGACCTCTTGTTTAATTATGTCCAAAATACAAAATGGATGAGAAATGCAGAGATATTTTTGGAACACAAGATTTTATGTTCTGCTGTACATGTACAGATAAGTAGCCTGGACTATTCTATTATAGAGAATAGAGATTGACAGCATTGTCAATTCAAAATTAGAACCACAACCACAAGACTAAGATAGTTTTTTCTTGTTTTGGCGTATGACATTGCATTGATAATCCTAAACTCTTTTTCTAAAATAAATAAAGGTAAATTAATATGCTCCGTAACTTTTGCGTTACCAGGGGCATAAAAACATTCTGTCCAACGACAGACTTTAAATGGAATACAAATGTAGCCCATTAATAAACAAAATGATATGGTCTAATAAACACAGTTTGTTTTGCAGAAGTGTCATGTATCGTCTGCTAAGGTGATTTATCTTCATCTGTATGAGAATCAACTTCTTCTCGACTGTTGTTGCTTTGGCTAAACTGCGGAAATTCTGGCTGCACTGCAAGTGTCGAGTCTGCCAAAATACCATCACTTAAGTAAACCTGAGATGGACCGTCTCCAAGATTCCAAATGCCATGACCCAATGGTCGGCACTTCTCTAAGTGCTTAATTAAAAAATCATGACGATTGAAAGTTTTTCCACAAATTTTGCAAGTTTGATAATCAATTTTCTCAGGATCATGGGAATTTCTCATGTGCCGTTTGAGACTTTGAGAGTAATTAGTTACAAAGTCACAAAATTCACAATGGAAGCCATCTTTTTCATGAACTTTAATGTGTTCTTTGTAATGGTGCTTCCTTTTAAATACTTTCTTGCACACGGTGCATTCAAACGAGTTCTTGTGTGCTCGTAAATGCGAATTAAGATAATCTCTACAGGGAAAAACTTTCCCACAAATGTCACATGGTAGCTGCTGATTAGCATGCTGAGATTCGTGGACACGACGGCCATGTTGTGATCTCAAGATAGCGCCACATATTGAACACTTCCAGAAATTTCCAGCATGTGCATTCATGTGATCTTCGTACTCGCATGTCCTGTTAAAGCCTCTTCCACAATGTTCACAGTTATATGGAAACACATTTTTATGTTTGTTAGTATGAAATTTCAAACCCGTTTTAGAAAAGAATTTTTTTGGACATCCTGGCCAAGAGCACTCATACTTTAATCGATAACCCTCGTCTTTCAATTTCCGACCATAAAAACTGGAGCTACATGTAGAAGATGAACTTCCAGATGCAAAAAGCTGGAAACTCCCTTTCTGCTGAAGAGAAAGATAATTTTCAGCACATTGCTTAGCAGATTCTTCCAAGTTCATTTCCTCCATCTTGAATTCATCAAGCTCAGGTTCATCGGAGATACTTCCTTTTTTATAACGACCACAATTGTTTCTCTTCTGTGACTTAGTGTGACTACTGAATGCTAAGTGTTGATCGTCTGAGTCGGACATTGGTTCTTCTTTAATCAGATATTTACAATTTTCATCTTGACCCATTTCTCTGGCTTTTCGTATTTTGTCCGTAATTTTATTATCTTTTTCATCCTGTTCATGTAGTTTTCTCTTGCCTGTTGTAAGTGAAAAATAAAATAAAAAGCATTTACTTTTATCATTTTATAACTTTTGTGTGGCTCATAAATACAAATTTAAAATACTCTTCTAAAAATAAATCAATTTCATGCATCAAACTCGATACCAACAAATTAAAATGTTATAATGACAAAAAGTATATAAAGATTTTCGATTTTACTTATACATTATATTAACTTTTTTCCCCTTGACCTCATTGGTAAATCTTGCAAAATTAAAACAAATCTAAAGAAAAAAAACTTACCAAACAAATCATCCAATCACAGCAAACAAAACAGTCTTCTAAACCAGCCAATCAAAATAGCCGTTTGAAACTGAACTTTTTCAAACAAAATCCTTATTTAAGAAATAAATAAAACAAAACTGATGATAAAATTATATGATAAAAATTGCAAGACTGACCAATGAGATTTATAACATTCTCCTCTCCAAATAGAAAAGATCCGTTCAGTTATGTTTTTTTGTAAATAAAAAGAAAACAATAAAATCATGCAATGCTATTCTCTCATGGGTATCACAAATTTATGGAAAATGATCAATCAGATAACAGTATTCAATTAGCCTATGAAAACTGAAGCAAAGCTTGAACAAAACTTCTGTTACATCAATCCAAATCTCTAGCAATATATTATATGTTATTCTGGATCTTTACAGGGGATACCGTTTGATATTCCCTGAGCCGAAGACGAATGGAATATTGAACACAAGACAGGGAATATGAACCTATATTCTGTTTAAGTAATGTATCCAGTGAATTCCTAAAATATGATTTGTTTAATCAAGAGGGGGATATCAGTTTGTTTCTTTGTTTGATGGTGTGTTTAACGCCATTTTCAGCAATTTTTCAGCTATATCATGGCATCCAGTTTTTTTGGGGGGAGGAAGCCGAAGTACCTGTAAAAAACCCCCGAGCTGCGGAAGGAAAACTGGCAATCCTAGTCAATTAAGATTGGAGTCGAGTACACCCTGCCTGCAGTGAGAATCGAACCTGCAATCTCACTGTTGACAGACCAAGTGATCAATAGCAGACGAACTACCTTAACCACTCTGCCACTGAGGCCCCACGGGATATCAGACCATATTCCCTGTGAAAGGGGATATTGGATAATCAAATCGTAAGGACGGGGATATTGAAACCAGTTTCAAAATGGTGTCTAATCATTGTCTAATTATTTGTTTAACATAATATAAATAAGAAAACATAAAGATATGAAATATTGATTCTTAATACTTTTACGGAATCTTACATCTTTGTCTACGATTTGTCTTCAAAATTAATAAGGGAGATAACCCATAATTTATAGTCTGCTAAAATGACAACAAAAGGATTTGTATCATACTTCCAAACTGAAATTTATCATAAAAATCCTTCAAAGACAGAAATGGCCGGATTTTGTTAAACAGGAAGTAGGTGAGCGACAGACCTGAAATCTAATTCCACGTTATAGGAGGCCATTCTGATGCTACATACCAAGTTTCAAGAGAATGTGATTAGTAATTGCTGAGAAAATTTTTACGAAAATTTTTTCCCCGCTTGCTCGCTTGACATTCACCATATTATAACCAGATTTTCACTCTGTGAAATCCAGCCAAATGTGTTGGAAAGAAAAAGTCGTCCAAAATAATAACTTACAAGGTTATAAAATTTAAAATGCCATAAAAAGTTTCATTTGAATTAAACTATGCAAATTTATCAGTTCAACTAATTTAACAATAACACAACATTTTCCGTTTTCATTTACAATACACATGAAAGTACTTAAAAAGTATGCATCAATTGACCAGTCAAAAACAAGTGTGGACTGTGAGCACGCTCACAAAGGGATACCCCCCGCTTCGCTTTCAAGTACAATTATCTCCCCTTAATGATATCTGAGGTCAATAAAAATCAACGAAAATTTTTTCCCCGCTTGCTCACTTGACATTCACCATATTATAACCAGATTTTCACTCTGTGAAATCCAGCCAAATGTGTTGGAAAGAAAAAGTCGTCCAAAATAACAACTTACAAGGTTATAAAATTTAAAATGCCATAAAAAGTTTCATTTGAATTAAACTATGCAAATTTATCAGTTCAACTAATTTAACAATAACACAACATTTTCCGTTTTCATTTACAATACACATGAAAGTACTTAAAAAGTATGCATCAATTGACCAGTCAAAAACAAGTGTGGACTGTGAGCACGCTCACAAAGGGATACCCCCCGCTTCGCTTTCAAGTACAATTATCTCCCCTTAATGATATCTGAGGTCAATAAAAATCAACGAAAATTTTTTCCCCGCTTGCTCACTTGACATTCACCATATTATAACCAGATTTTCACTCTGTGAAATCCAGCCAAATGTGTTGGAAAGAAAAAGTCGTCCAAAATAACAACTTACAAGGTTATAAAATTTAAAATGCCATAAAAAGTTTCATTTGAATTAAACTATGCAAATTTATCAGTTCAACTAATTTAACAATAACACAACATTTTCCGTTTTCATTTACAATACACATGAAAGTACTTAAAAAGTATGCATCAATTGACCAGTCAAAAACAAGTGTGGACTGTGAGCACGCTCACAAAGGGATACCCCCCGCTTCGCTTTCAAGTACAATTATCTCCCCTTAATGATATCTGAGGTCAATAAAAATGCACATCTACATATAATGTACTTCCTTTATGCCAATTTTCATTAAATTTCATCAAGCGGTTTAGGAGGAGTTGTGCTTACAAGGGATGTGGACAGACAACACAGACAGACAGGGTGATTCCTATATTCCCCCCAAACAAGTTTGCGGGGGGTATAATCATTCATGAAACAGGTTAGGTGCAGCAGTTCTCAGCTTAAATGTGTTGGATGGTAAGTTCATACTAGGTTTTTTCTTCATTCATGAGCAATGTCAAATCTATAAACGATATACTTATGGATATTAGTCCTGTAAGAAGACATCAACCGAATATAATTGTTATTTGGGCTTCACAGGGTATATGGGTTTATATTGCCTGTCTGTGTTCCATATTCCCTTTGAGTTTGGCTCAGGGAATATAAAAAAAACAGGGAATAAGCAATCATATCCATCTGGAGATTCTGAATAAACTTATAGTATCTCCTGTGTCTGTGAAGCCAGAATAACAATTATATTCTGTCAAATTCTTCTTGTATTAATATTCAACATATTTAAGCTGAGGAATTCTGCAACTCAATATACACTTCCATGAGTAGTGTATATAAAATGAAAAAGGAATATGTTGGTGTTATTGCAATGTTGAACTGATAAATTTTCATAGTTTAATTCCAACAAAACTTTTTATGGCATAGTAACTTTTATAACCTTTTTTTTTAAAAATTCTAATTTAGAACAAAAATTTACGATAAATTTGTGATTTAAATCATGTCATTGCCATTTTAGCAGACTATATATTATTGGTATTAGGGTAAAAGACATTGGTTTTGTTTATAAGGTAAAAATCAGAGAATTAATTTGTTACAAAGAACCGTACCAGGATGTTCTAATTTATGTATTGGATATTTTGATTGTACCAGAGTTACTTCCCATATATAGCATCAATCATTCCGATTGTCTAAAAGGTGTTTAACCCTACTTTCAGCAATTTTTCATGACATGGCATCCAGTTTTTTATTGGTACAAGGGGAAAACCCTCGACCTTCAGTAGGAAAACAGGCAATCCTTGTCAATTAAGATTGGAGTTGAATGGACCCTTCCCACAGTGATACTCGAACCCGCAATCTCAGTTTTTATTAGGGGAGGAAGCCGGAGTACCCGGAGAAAACCCCCGACATGCGGTAGGAAAACTGGCAATCCTTGTCAATTAAGATTGGAGTCGAGTACACCCTGCCGGCAGTGAGAATCGAACCCGCAACCTCAGTGCTGACAGTCCATATGATCAATAGTAGACATACTACATTAACCCCTTAACCATGTGGCCACTGAGGCCCCAGTAAAGATATGTAAATACTCCTTTAACACAGCATTAAGAAGGTTAATGAAATTGACTGCTCCCTAAACAAACAAAACATTAATAAGGAGATACAGATAAAATAATTGCTCTCTTAACAAAAGAACATTAAGGAGGTACGGACGGACAGACATGGAAGCAAAGTTGTAGTGCACCTTGAGGGAATGTGATGTACTTTCTGGTCAAACTTGACCATAAACATATTGATTCATGAATTCACACATGGTGAACCCCAAATTAATCAAAGCCAAGCAGTTATTAACATCCACGTATTTGTTTGTATATTTCATAGTCATGGTCTTTCAATTTAGAGGTATATACATGTACTAAAAAACAAAAGAATACTTATACAGATTAATATTGTTTGTTTGTTTGAACGGGGTTAAACACAACAAATTTAGCAACTTTCTTAGCTATAACATGGCTTGGCATCTTGTTTTTTTTGCGAAGAGGACAACAGACAACTGGCAATCCATGTCAATTATGATTCAAACCCACAACCTCAGTGATAAATAGTTAATGACAAACTAGCCTAACCACTGGAATTAAAAATATATGGAGACCAGGGGTCACGACACTCTAAAAAAGTAGGGAGAAGTGACTTCTCCCTGG